>KE372955.1:55499-71677 GCA_000418225.1 Zizania latifolia | reverse complement strand
CCCCGCCGCCCACGGACTGCGCCGCCAGGGCCGCGGCGAGGAGCAGGGCGGCGAACACGTACATCCCGGCGTTGATGTACTCCCACCGGCGCACGGCGAGCGCCGGCCCGTACTGGCGCGCCTCCCTGGCGCTCGCTAGCTTCACCATGACCTGCTTGTCGCGTGTCACGGTGAGCGCTATGGCGCTAAGTAACAGTTGTGCGCGTCAATGCGGTGGAGAGTTTGGTGCGGAGGTGGATGCAGCCAGAGCAGCGCGTGATCCATGCACCTACGTGGCGCCTTGCATGACAACCTGAGCTCTGCCTCCCGACGAAAAAACAATGGGGACTTGGACACTGCCGTTACTGCCTCCAGATGGACATTTCGCACGAAACGGTGGTGTCACATGTGTCGCCTGCTCTCGATCCTCGAGATTCTGTCCGCCGAGCTCATTGAGATGATGAAGATATTTAGATATCAGCTGACTGTTTCCACTCAATTCGTTAGGTTCATAAGTACTGGTTTAGCGTCGGTAGTTCTTACGGCGTATGCTAACAATGGATCATCCCGTCTCATATCATATCTGTATGATATGAATTACACATGAGAACAGACTCGTGAACACACCATAAGCAGATCCATAATTTCATATTAACAAGTGTTACCATAAATTTATCAACTAATGATCATATCTTTGAGATCATCAAACAGATTAAACTGCTTGTTAGCGCAACAAACTAATTGCACCCTAACAGATATATTCAGACTTGGTGAAGAGTCCTAAACCTATTTGGATTGGTATAGTGAGTTGTTGTAGGGTTCTAGTGCATAGCATCAATAATAGATATTATGTATGTTCAGGCTTTTTTACAGATAATAATTCTATATCCTGTGGTAATTTATATTTTAAATGATTGTTTCATAAAGACCCAAGATCTCCTTTGCCGACACCCTTAGGGTCGGTATTTATAGGTGATGTTACACACGGGATAAAACATGAAGGTCTCTCTCTGAAACTGTCTATCCAGAGACTATTCCTAAAGTAACATAGGAGCGATGGTAATATTACATATACAATATTTTTGTTGTTGGTCACCTTTCGGCGACCACTAGGTCTGAGGCATTTAATGTCAGTCTTGTCGAAGATGGTGGGTGGCAGCTATTTTGGACCTACTGCCGAGGAGGTATTCCCTTTGGAGCCCTTCCTGGTTCAAAGTGATTTGTCCCTCCTGCAAGGCTAGACTTCGGTGCCAGAAGCACTTTGGAATCTAGTGACCCTTTGGAGTATCGTCACTACCTTACCACTCACTGCTATCATTAACACTAAATTAAAGAAAATTACATAAACTAATCAATAATATATTATTATCTAGTACTAAAAATATTACCAATATAGTGGATCTGTCTCTACACACAACGCCTCACCCCGCCCCAGTGTAATTTGTATGTACAATATTGTAGAGAGGAAAAAATCTACCCAGTCCCCTCAACTATATACCTGAAGATACATATTCTCCGATACTACAAAACTGAATTCTTAATACCCCAATCTATTCTATACCTGAGAAATCATCCTCTGGGCGGTTTTAGACAGTTGTTTTGCCTACGTGATAGTCCACACTAGTAGGAAATAGCTGAGCTGGCTCGACTGACATGTGGGACTCAAAAAATCTAACGTGGATCACACCCCTTCTCTCTTCTCTTTCTCTCTCCTCCTCCTCCTTCCTCCTGCATCCTCCTCCTAGGCCTAGCTTGGCTAGCGCAGTATGCTAGGTGTCGGGGGCACGGGCACGACGCGTGGTGGCACGACGTGTGGGGGCACAAGGGCTTGGCCATGGGAGAGCGGTGCGTAGGGGCGCGGGGCTGGTGCGTGGGGGCACCGGGGTCTCAGGCGCTCGGGCACGGCGCACGAGGACACAGGGGGCTTGGGCGCTAGGGCGCGACATGTGGGGCACGGGGGCTCAGCCGCAGGGGTGAGGCACGCGGAAGTGTGGGCGCGATGGCATGGGGGGCCGGACGCTGGGCGCGTGGGTGGCTGGGCGTGTGGGGGGCTCGGCGCAGGGGCGCTCGGGCATAGGGAGACGACGACGCACAGGGGGCTAGGCGCGCGTGGGGCTCGGGCACGGTGGAGAGGGGTTGGCCAGCAGGCAGGAGGGAGAGGAGGAAGAAGGAGGAAGGAGGAAAAAGATGAGGGAGGTAGAAGGAGGAGGAGAGAGAAAGAGGCATGAATATTTTTCGTGTCACCGATAAAGTGGTCTCACATGTTAGTCGAGTCAGCCCAACTGTTTCCTGTCGGTGTGGACTGCCACGTAGGCAAAATCGTCTCGGGGGTAATTTCTCTGGTTTAGAATAGATGGGGTAGTAAGAATGAGAAAATTTCATATATATCATTGCAAGTTCACCGGTTCCCGTATATGTCACTGAAAATTTATTATTCTCGTATATGCCATTGCTTCAATTTTTTGTGTCAGTATATGCCACTGTCGTCGGTTTTACCATTAGTCAACGTTATTTTTTTTTCTAAATAACAAAATTGCCCTCAGCTCATAAAGTTAGCTAGCTCGCTTTGCTCCCGATCGGTCTTAGTTGCGCTAGATAAGATGAGTGATTAATACGCACGTGCTGGCCGAAGCGAGTGTTAGCTAATCACCGAATCTAAATCATCCTTGATTTTTAGTGAGTTGAGGGCAATTTTGGTATTTAGAAAAAAAACTAACGTTGACTAACGTTAAAACTGACATCAGTGGCATATACAGATACAAAAAATGAAGCAGTGGCATATATGAGAACAACAAATTTTTAGGAGCATATATGAGAACTAGTTAACTTTGGTATCTATGGAATTTTCCTATTAAGAATTTGGTTTTGTAGTTCAGGGAAATATGTGTGAAAGAAGTAGTTTGTCTTTAGTCCGTATATTATTTAATTCATATATACTAGGTGAATTCCCTCAATACATATAAAATAATATCTAACGAAAATCAGATGAGTTGGCTTCCCCCAGTTCGACCAGATCGCCATGAGTGGAACTCCGCCCATAACATAATTGACAGATCCAAGATGTGCTCCGGCAAGTAAAGGGGGTTCTAATATATATTGGTTGTGAGGGGGTTGAGTAGACTTTTCCTCGTAGAGGGGATGCATATCTAGATATATATATACAGAAGAATATGCACAGTATGAATATCTATGCGAGTATGCCACTGTTTACTGTTATGCGTGGTTGGGAATTAATTGGGACTAGTAAGTAGTTGAGTAAATTCTACTTTTAACTTTAACTAATTTTATAAAAAAATATCAACAATTACAATATTATATTAGTTTCATTAAATAGATCATTGTATTTATTTTATATTACAATATTAATATTTTTATTTAAATTTGTTTAAAGTTGAAGAATTTTTATTTTTTTTAAAGTATAACTAGTTATAATATATATTATAAAAGATGTAACTTCCATGTGCTGTTGAGTGGGTAGCTCACATGTATCAAGCAGGTATTCCACTCGTGCACAGTTGAGTGGAGTGCTTGAACTTCATGGGGGCCTTGAGCTCGTACTTGCGTACCATTTCCTCGAGATGTTGTCGGTGATCTCGCTGAGCGTGCGCTTCCCTCTCCCGTCCAGCCCAAACCGCTGCCGGATCACCAGGCTCTCCTTGGGCTTGAGAGAATCCAGCTGCATGTATGCGTGCACATATATATTCCAATATTCCATCAATGGTGAATATATGGATTCAAGAAGCAATTGCTTGTGTGCATGGCTAATCGATTAAGTAATTGTTACTTACGAGGTCGTCGATGGCGAGGCAGAGGAGCGTGTTGTGCTTTGGCTCGTACCGGTCGATGGCCATGATGAGGCCGTTGGCGCCGGTCTGGCAGAGCTCGTCGAACCTCTCGTCGTTGGCTATGTCAGGGTAGTATTTGATGGTGTACAGCACCAGCCGTTAGGTTATGCTGCAAACAAATATGAAAACTTTACAACCTATGGTTTGAAACGTTGGCCCTGTTGCCGATACTCAGCGCATGCATGTTAATTGTGTTCGGAACAGTCCCGAACAAAGTTTTTACACACAGCTAGCTAAGAGATAAAACAAGCTACCAAATCTAATCTGTTATAATCTATCTCTCTATTTCTTATCTCAACTTATAGTCCTGATATGATACAAATCATCAAATACATAGTTGTAGCTACCTTTCAACACTCCCCTCATTCTAAAATGTTCTAAGTTGAGATTGTGTCGAAAGGCTTCAATCTTTTGTGCTGTCAGCGGCTTAGGAAAACTATCTGCCACCTAGTCATCTGTTGAAACAAAACCAATCTTCAATCATTGCCGTGTAACTCTTTCTCTAACAAAATGATAGTCTACTTCAATATGCTTTGTTCTAGTATGAAAAACAAGATTAGTAGACAAAT
Organism: Zizania latifolia; assembly: GCA_000418225.1. Classification (NCBI taxonomy): domain Eukaryota; kingdom Viridiplantae; phylum Streptophyta; class Magnoliopsida; order Poales; family Poaceae; genus Zizania; species Zizania latifolia. The sequence goes on along the minus strand of KE372955.1, from coordinate 67,284 downwards.
ATTTAGCACCGAGATTGTCACACCACAATCGTGCTACTAGTGGTGCCCTCACATGCAGTCCATTTAATAGTATATGTATCCACATTATCTGGACTGTAGCATTCGCCACAACTTTATATTTTACTTTTGTACTAGATCTTGATACTGTTGCTTGCTTCTTAGCACACCATGATATTAAGTTTGGACCCAGAAATATAGCAAATCCTCCTGTTGATCTTCTTCATCTGGACAACCTACCCAATCTACATCTAAAAAAATACTTACTAACATTGATGGCGACTTCCTGATTTTCAAGTCGATATCCAAAGATCCTTGAACATATCGCATAATTCTTTTAATAATTGTTCAGTGGGAAGTGGTAGGAGCATGCAAATACTGACAAACCTTATTAACTGAGAATGAAATATCTGGTCTAGTTAATGTCAGTTGTTGTAAAGTTCCTACAATGCTTCTGTATCTAGTTGTATCACCAAGGCCTAAAGGTTTCCCATCAATAGCAGATAACTTTTCAGGCACGGGTAACGGTGTACTTACAGATTTGTACTTAGTCATGTTGACCCATTTTAAAAGACCTGTTGCATACTTCTCCTAAGTCATCAAGATGCCATCTTTCAACTCCTTCACTTCTATGCCAAGAAAATAATATAGATTACCTAGATCTTTTAAAGTAAATTCTTCATTTAAATTTTGGGGAGGAGCATGTGTTGCTTTTTTAGGAACCGGCTATTATGATATCATCACCATAGATAAGTAAAAATATTGTCACCTCCCCTTTATTGTAGAAGAACAACGAGATATTAGCCTTGGACGGTAGAAAACCAAGGTCTCGAAGCTTATCACTAAGTCTAGAGTATCACGCTCTATGCGCCTACTTGAGTCCATATAGTGTTTTATCTAGCTTGCATACACACTGTGGTTTCGATGTGTCTTTGTAGCTAGGTGGTTGACGTATAAACACATCTTCCTCAAGAACACTATGAAGGAACACGTTCTGCACATCCAATTGGCGAAGATTCTAACCTTGTGACACAGTAATAGACAAAACAAGTCTTGTAATAGCAGCTTTAATAACAGGACTAAAGGTATCTTCGTAATCTATGTTGTAGCGTTGTTTAAAATCTTTAGCCACTAGCCTAGCTTTATATCTATCTATTGTGCCATCAGGTTTTCTTTTAATTTTATAAACCTACTTGCAATCTATGATATTCGTATGAGGAACCGGTGAAACAAGATGCTAGGTTTTATTTCTTTAAAGAGCTAAATACTTATTATCCATAGCCGGCTTCTAATTTGCATCATTAAAAGTTTCAGAGAGATTATTTGGCTCACCATTGGCAGCCAGGAGGCCATACCTTACCATGCCATCGGTGTACTGCTTGGTTTTTACAATACATAATCGTGCCCTAGTGCATGGCCGATAGAGTTGAGGAGTTATCATCGAATCTGTTGATGCAGTACTTAACGAATCTAACGAATCTGTGGTTGCAGATAATCTTGCTGGGTCCATGGTCATAGATGATCCGGTTGGAGGTGGTACAGGAGCTATCGGCACAGCTGTTGGCATCGGCACTGTTGCTGTTTGCCCGCTCGACGGTGGTGGCATGGAGCACGAGGGAGCAAGCTGAGCAGACTGGTGCGGTGTGGCTAGAAAAGTCTATGGTGCGGAACCAGAGAGGCAGGTGGATGAAGGTCATGCGCTTGGCAGTGAGTAGAGATGTCAATGGGACCGTTACCTAATTTTCTATGGAGAATTTTTTTATTAGGAGTCCGGGAATTCCCCCATTGATTTTACCTATGGGAAATCATACAAAAAAATAGTCTTCATCAGGTCTGGTGGAGACGGATATGACCCTTCACTCCTCATCCCCGCTCCCCGTGATGACACGGTTCAAATCAGCCTAGAATAATGGCCCAACCCAATAGCCGAATAACTATACTGTAAAATGACACTAGAATTCTAAACCCTAGCTTTCTCTATCATTCTCTCTCTTTCTTCCACAGCCCAGCCACCATTGCACAAGACGTCGCCCCTCCTTCGTGCTGCCTACTGTGCCACGCCAAAGCACCGCATGTCGCGCCCTCACCCACACAGCAGCGCTGCCTCGCTGGCCACCACTCTATCTGCAGCCCTGCCACGCATGCCACAACGTCGCCTCCATGCGGTCCGCCATGTGCCCGCGCCCGCACCCACGCCAGAGCACCGCCTCGCTGGCTACCACGCAGCCCGCTGCTTCGTCCAGCCACCGCTGCACAGGCCACCGCGTTGTCCACCCACCGCTGTGCCGCCACTGCATCGTCTGTCGCACGTCGCTCACCGTCGATGGAAACCATAGGCTGCCAGGCAAAAACCTGAAGCGAGATGGGGCCTCCATGGGGAAAAATCCCCACATGGGGGCGGGTGTGGGGGAAGAAATTATCATCGTCTTTGTTAGCAGGGGTAGGGATGGGGAAATTTTATCCTCATGAGGACAGAGACACGGAGATATTCCCTAGTGGGGAATTTCCCTTGACATCTCTAGAGGTGAGGCCTTTCGGCATGATGTGGCGCTGCACATGGCATGGATCCTGAGGCTGGTGCATGGGTGACCGGACTTGCATGAAAAACAGGTGTTGTCACTGTACAGTCTACTTGGGAGTGTGTGCGGCACGGTTCTTGCTCAGGTTCAGTACCAAATAGTGCAGGAAATACGTCGTTCTACACTGAATTTTTTGCACAACTTTATGAAACATTAGAGAAACTAGAAGAAATAGTAATCATATTATCATGAGCTGTCGGACCCCTGATTATGGTGACAAAAGAATAACTTTAGACATCAGATGAGCTCCAGCATTAGGATGTAGAGTAGCAAAGAAAAAAATTATTTCATCAAAAATGACATCTCGAGATATGTAAACACGACCAATAGAGATGTCTAAGCATTTGAAATCTTTGTGCAAATTGTTATATCCTAGGAAGGCACGTCATTTGGATTGAAATTGAGGTTTTTTATGTTGAATGGATAGAGGTTAAATCACACCCAAAAACTCTAAGAGAGGAGTAATCACGTCTATCACCAAAGAGCTTTTTCAATGGAGTTTTGTAATTAGTTACACGACTAGGTGTATGATTATGGTGACAGACCTCGGATTTGCGTTGCAACAAATAAATCTAGGAGAATTTGTTAAAGTCATCAATAACACAAACACAAACACAAACAAAACAAAACACAAACACAAAACACAAACACAAAACACAAACACAAACACAAACACAAAACACAAAACACAAACACAACACAACACAACACAAACACAAGCACAAGCACAAGCACAAACACAAACACATCCCAAACACAAACACAAACACAAACACAAACACAAACACAAACACAAACACAAACACAAACACAAACACAAACACAAACAAAAACAAAACAAACACACAAACACAAACACAAACACAAACACAAACACAAACACAACACAAACACAAACACAAACACAAACACAACACAGCACAAACACAAACACAAACACAAACACAAACACAAACACAAACACAAACACAAACACAACACAAACACAAACACAAACACAAACACAAACACAAACACAACACAAAACACAAACACAAACACAAACACAACACAAACACAACACAAACACAAACACAAACACAAACACAAACACAAACAAAAAAACAAACACAACACAAACACAACACAACACAACACAACACAACACAACACAAACACAAACACAAACACAAACACAAACACAAACACAACACATAGACACAGATATAGACATAGACATAGACACAAACACAGACACAAAAACAAACACAAACACAACACAACACAACACAAAGACAAAGACAAAGACAAACACAAACACAACACAAACACAAACACAAACACAACACAAACACAAACACAAACACAAACACAAACACAAACACAAACACAAACACAAACACAAACACAACACAAACACAAACACAAACACAAACACAAACACAATACAACACAAACACAAACACAAACAAAACACAAACACAAACACAAACACAACACAACACAAAACAAAACACAAACACAAACACAAACACAACACAAACACAAACACAAACACAAACACAAACACAAACACAAACACTAACACGAACACGAACACAAACTCAACACAAACACAAACATTAACACGAACACGAACACGAACACAAACTCAACACAAACACAAACACAAACACAAACACAAACACAACACAAACATAAACACAACACAACATAAAACACAAACACAAACACAAACACAAACACAAACACAAACACAAACACAAACACAAACACAAACACAAACACAAACACAAACATAAACACAACACAAACACAAACACAAACACAAACACAAACACAAACACAAACACAAACACAAACACAAACAAAATAAAAACACAAACACAAACACAATTGTTGAAGCAGATTATTATGTCTGCATATCTAACAATGATGACAATTATTGTTGGTTCCACCATATGAGCTATTGTTGATGAATCGACTGTTTGTACTGCTCCCATGTCCTTTGCCACCATTGCATCCCTGTCCTCGTCCACGGTTGCGGAAGCCATGACCACGGCCACCACGCATGGATAAGTTTGCCGATGAAGAAATACCACCGTGTCATTGAAGATCAAGATGCATCTCAAAACTTAATAACTAAGAATAGAGTTCATCTACCGTGATTGGCTCTGACCATGCAAGAATTGCTGACACAATTGGATTGTAGTTTGAGTTGAGACTGCTAATGACATGGGAGATGAAGTCTTCATTGTCCATAGGCTTGCCTGCTGTAGCAATATTATCAGCAAGTGTCTTCATTTTTGCTAGAAAATCAGCCATATTTGAGTCGCCCTTTTGGGTCGTAACTAATGCGATACACGTGTTCATTGCACATGCTCTAGTCTTTGAAGAAAAATCATCTCAACAGCTGCCCAAACAATAGCCGCCGTTTTGTGCATGGCAACTTGGGACATAACCTCGTGGGTCATGGATGTCAGCAGATAGCTCAGAACCAACTAATCCTTGACAATTCAGGTAGCATACTCTAGATTAGATTGCTTCACCTTTTCTCCATCGATAAGATCTTCAATCTCCTTTGGCGGCGCTTGCACTACAGGATTGAGATGGTTTTCTAGCTGCGCTCCTCTAATTGCTGGCATGACCTGAGCTTGCCAGATAACATAATTATTTTTAGAGAGCTTCTCTGTGATCGATAGGGTGACCAGTGAAGACAGAGTCGATGAAGACGCCATGGATGTGATGAAGAGGAACTATCTCTAATACCATGAAATCTTTACAATATGTGGCTTGAAACGTTGGCCCCTATTGAGGGTACATGCATGTTAATTGTGTTCGGAACAGCCCTGAACGGAGCTTTTATACACAACTAGCTAAGAGATAAAACAAGCTACCAAATCTAATCTATTACAATCTATCTCTTCGTTTCTTATCTCAACTCATAGTCCTGATATGATACAAATCATCAAATACGTAGTTGTAGCTACCTTTCAATAAAATCAATCATCACCATGGTGTAGAGCACCGGCAGGATCTCCGTCCGCTTCTAGTCAAGGCTGCCCATGTTGGCGAACACGGCGTGCTCCCTGAGAAGCTTCTCCTCAAACTCTCGCTCCTCTTCCCTGTTGCCGGTGCGGGCCTCCCCATCCATCCTCATCTCCACCCTCTTCCCCTAGGTCCATCCTCCTCCTTCGGCTCCTCAACATCACCGTCGCGTTCCTCCCCTGACATCCGTATCTCGTAAGAACCAATGCGGATTGCAACATTTCATATTTTGATTCAATTAAGAAAATCAGTGTCTATACTCACCACTCTCCCTTTTCTGTTCCGCTTAGCCTTCTTGCCCACATCGTCCTTCTCCTCGATGGGACTTTGACTATTTGCCATTCTATTCACATGCTCATTCTCATATGTTATCCTCTTCGTTCACTTTGTTTTTGCCACCCGAATCATATGTACTTTGATTCTATGTCATTTTAGGCACTATGGTGCCAAACCATTTATACTTTAGCAGAGTGACATGACAAAAGAGAAAAACAAGTTACCCCTATAGCTTAAAAGCAAACTAAAACAAGAAGACATATTTAGCAAGCACATTGCATATCATTCATAAACAAAATAGCATGATTCACATATTTCTAGCTGCCAACGGAGGGACAGCGTTGCCAGAGGATCTCACCACTAGGAGAGAGGGGCAGAAGGGAGAGAACTGAGAGAGAACGATGAATCAACAACCCCAATTTTTGTTGGGTGCTTGAGGGTAAAATTGATGTTTCAACTTGCTTAGTGACCAAAATGGTAATAACATTTGAGAATGAGCATGCAAAGAAATGCCCTCCTCGATCAAGGCGGGGCTCAGCTTGTAATGCTCTCTACTAGTAGGGGTGGGCGTTCGGTCCGGACCAAAAATTCGGTCCGGTTTTTTTGGTTTTTTAATTTTGGTTTTTTAGTAATAAGATCTGAATTAACCAGAAAAATAGCATGCTCCAAAAATTCAGGTACCCGAATTTTTGGTTCAGTTTTTGGTTTTACCCAAATAGACCAAAATTTTCTACAGCAAACAGATAGCACAAGTGCACAAGCAAAATAGCATGCACAAGTTTGTTGTTTAGCACAACCAAAACACATTTCAAGCAGCACAAACCGAACAGACTCAACTAGTGAATGCTAACACTGTGCAGCACAACAGATCAAACACAAACAGCAAGCAGCAAGTTCAATAGTCCAAACAGCATGCAAAGTTGCAAATATTTCAAGTACAGCACAACAGATTTCAATGCAGAGTAGAATAAAGTATCATTTCAAGGCACAGGAGATAGAAAAATAACATAACTAATTATAAGTTTGACAGTTCAACAATTGAAGTAGTGAAGTACTCATGTAGTCAAGTTATCAAGTATTGAGCTATTCAAGTAGACTTGCTAGACTTGTTTGCTTGTGTTTGTGACATGGAAGCAGAACCACCAATTTTGCGTTTATTCTTCCCTTTGTCACCATATTCTTCAATCAACTCTGAAATAAAACATTTGCAAGCATTTAAACAAGCTTAAAGTATGACATAAAATCAATATGAACAAATAGATATATAGTTTGTTGATTACTTTTTCTAGTTTAGCCAACTGCTTCATGTCCTCCTGGATATTGATGGGAGTGGTTTTTCTTAGCCAATTTTGTGTACAAACAAGTGCTTCCACCATGAATGAAGTAAGTGAGGTCCAAAAGTCATCAAGTATTCGTCCACTTGTGCTAAATACTGCCTCTGAAGCGACTGTTGAAACTAGAATTGCTAGCACATCACGAGCCAAGCGTGCCAATACTGGGAATCTTGATGAATTCACCTTCCACCATTCTAGAATATCAATTTTTTGTCGCATTCAGATTTGTTGCTACCACTTCCAATAGTATTCAATTTTAGTTTTTTTGCAATTAAGGACTTCATACCTCCTTGGATTTGTTTTGGTTCTTCAGAATCATTTATGCTTGTTGTTGCATCAGATGGAGCATATAAATTCCTATATTCATCAAACAACTCATGAAGACAAGTTGTAATAGCAACCCAAACTTTGTGTCCAACTTCTTTAGGAAACATCTCCTCAGTAGTTAGCTTAATGTACTCAGATAACTTATATCTTTGATCAAGAGTTGCAGCAATAAATATCAACAAGTTCATATTCTCTTTCTCCTTTCCCTTTCCCCTCCCTTTCTCGATCACAGTTCTACTTGTTTAAACAAGTTCATACCAATTTCCCCAATACTTGACATACTTGTCTTTCATTCTCCTGCCCATATCTACTTGCAAAGGATCAACACTGTTGATCTAATTGTTAATCAATAAATGGACATTACCTGTCTCAAAAAATAAATTGTGTGAAGTGACATTCAGAGTAGTAAAAATATGTTCAGTGAGTTCATAAAAATGACAAAGGAATTCAGCCATCTTCTTTGTATTCTCCCAATCTATCTCATCTGGATACCCTAGGCCTCCTTTCTCTTCTGACAAGTCAATTAAATAGCATGGATCTTCCTCGAGATACCTTGCAAACACTTTATCATAAGTGATGGATGCTTTCAATATCAGATAGGTTGAGTTCCAACGTGTGCATATGTCTGGGCTCAGAAATGCTTTGCTGTCAACCTTCTCTTCCTCAGCTAACTCCTTGAATTTAACTAACCGAGAAGTTCCATTCTTGATGTACCTAACAACAGCATGAACACACTTCATAGAAGAATCCACTTCTTTAAGGACATCTTGTACGACAATGAGGATGACAATATGTGCAGCACACCTCATATGAAGAAATTTTCCTTCTACTATGCTTGTCTTTACACTATTTAGTTTCTTCCTCAAGTAAGTTATACCACTATTATTAGCACTAGCATTATCAACTGTAATAGTCATAACCTTCTCTAAACTCTATTCAATCAAGCATCTATGCAAGTTCTTTCCAATGTCATCGCCCTTATGACCCTTTACCTTAAAGAAGCTAATGACCTTCTTGTGAAGCTTCCACTCATTGTCAATGAACTGTGTAGTCACTGTCACGAAGCTATCTTGTTGTTAAGAAGTCCAACAATTAGTGGTTAGGGAAACTCTTTCACAATTCTCCCTAACATATAACTTTAGTTTTGCTCTCTATTGAAAATAAATTCGAACCATATCCCTTCTGCATGTCCTATGAGATGGTGTACTCCAACGAGGGCAAGCTACCTTCATAAATTTCTTGAGTCCTGACTTCTTGCCAAATATAAAAGGGAGTTCATCTTCTATGACCATTTCAGTAAAAGCTTGTCAAATCGCCTCAGGATCATATTTCCAAGTGGTGATGCATTCTCCTTGAATTGCTTGCAAAGTATCTTGACTCATGTCCTTGTTGTTCTTATGGGGATTACGCTTGCAAATATTAAAGTGCCTATACATTGCCGTAGTTCCATTAAGCCGTGTATCAGCTGCAATGGAACGACTACAATACTTGCACTTTCTCTTCTTCAACACACCTTTGTCATCCTTTATCTTGATAAAGTGATCCCATATTTCCGACCTTGGAGCCATTTGTTTCCTATCATTTTTTCCTTGTCATCTTCATCCTCATCTTCTTTCCTCTCATTTTCTCCTACATTAATTTGGGCCACCTCTTCTTCACTATGCTTCCGTGTCGCATCATCTATATTCTCAGTTCTCACTCCTATCCTAACTATAGGTTTAGAAGAGGACATCTACAAAATATAATATAAAGAAGTCAAGATTGCAATGTAGATTTAGATCAGATTGAGTCATTAAGGTTAATGGTTGACACTTATACGTACATTGCAAGACCTACAAGACTCCGTTGTGACGGTGTGATGCTCCTCCTCTCCTCTAAAATGCAACAGAAGTTTAGTGAACTGCATATATAAAGAAAAACTATAAAATCAGAGTCACAAAACACAATAATCAATAGGTCCTACAAGACCAACCTAAGTTTATTTCACTGTCCGTGTGCAACAACACAATATCTTGTCGGATCACTGTTATATTCACTATTCACTAATTTAGTAACACTCTAATAGCAAGGATTCAAGGAAATATTTAATGTTTTGCTATATGAAATGCCGAGTGTTGAGTCGAAGGGAACCAGCCTTTCGATCGAATTAGCGATGAACGTGGTGTCACCTAGGACAAACGTTGTCTCGGGCTTGGCGAAGAGTTGATGTGGCGATGCCATCAGATCCTGACAAAAGTCACCACAAGCCCTACTTAGCGTGCCAACTGTTAGTGAATCATCGAGCAGTCCACCTAAAGGGTACCTAAGGTGGTAATTTAGATGTGTAAGGGAAGCACAGCGCCTTCAAACTCGATGGTCGACTCTAGTAACAAGAGCAAGATTTATACTGGTTTAGCCTTTGTCACGCCCGAAAATTCCAACCATTTTCTTGCAATTTATTGTGTAGAAAGTCTCTCATCCATGAATCAGCCGAGGCACACAATAGATAATTTATTGGACATCGAAAGCATTATTGTTCACGACGAAGTAAATAAAGTATTTATTATAGAGGTGGCATTGGAACCTCAAAACAATAATGATCAACATAAACAACTTCTAATAACTTTATTGACGCAGCGGTGACTCCACTCCACAGGCAGACTTGACTGGGCAACAGCTCAAAAGGCGCCACCTTCATCTTAGCTGACGAACTCCTCTTCTGGTGGTGGGGGAATATAAGGGTGAGTATTTTGAATAACAAGCCATCCAAGTGGAACAGTTATAATGCATAGGGGATACAAAGGACGGCATAACATGGTGTATTTACATAAATAGAGCATTAAAGAGAGATAGAATTTAAAAGGTAGCTCTAATTAAGTTGGAACCTTAAAACAACATTAATTCAATCACTGAATAACTCTTACCCAGAGTCATCAGGCCCAAAAGAACCAATCAAATCAATCTAGCCAGAGCTATCTAGGTTAAACAGAAAGTAAAACAGGTTAATTAAATAATCATGGGACTAATCACGAATGACCTTGCATTGTCACCCTTAACCGTGGGCACGGTTATTCAAATAGTTTTACTCTGATTAGATGTGCACAACTTTACCCACAAGACATAGCCCTATAACATGTCACCATGCGCCTCAATACCACCATGGTACCTTAGAAAAGAGCTGTGATATAACCATCCACATAGATCCTCCAAGCTTCACACCACAGGACCCATCTACCCAATATACCCCTGGCGCTTCAATCCGAATAGCAAAGACTTACCCAGTGCAGAACTATCGGCCATCTCGATGCTTCACCTAGAATCTCTAGGCTTCAGGTCATACCATTTCCCATGCTGGCTTGTGGTAAGCACGAGATTACATTGCAAAAGAGGCTGATAAACCGATCCTTAAAGTATCATGAGTACAACTAGCAGAACCACGAACCTTATACTCACAACCCACCTTAGTCAAGTTTTAATATCACTTAAATCATGAACCAGTTCATTTACCACTAGTATTCATATAAGCCAACATTAATATGAAAGTAGTATTTAACAGCATGATGAAATATGATTCTAGTTTCTAAACAGGGCTAAGCAATCCTAGGCATCCAGATAAATCATAGAAAAGATTCATACTGGTCAAGTTTAATAATCTCTAGGTAGACAAGGAACAGGTAAATAATCAACAGGGGGCAATACAAGCAGTTTTATATCCCGATCCCAGTGACATTCTAAAATAAAATACACTTTTGAATGAATAATAGCTTTAAAACATGTGTTTAATATGATCAAAGGGGAACTTCAATAACTTGCCTTGCTAGACAGGGATGAAAATAGGTGACTCCTCGACGAAAACAGGCACTTTAGGCGCTTCGAAAACTAAACAGCGGTACAAGCAAACAATAATAAAATAAATCAGTACACATGCGCATACATTCTATGTGTGAACATATTTTTAATGGGTAGATCTAATTTTTATAAAAATTCTGCAATTTGAATGGTTAAATTTGGAGTTCGGATGAATTAGATATGACTTTTTCAAACAGGGTTCTGTTTGAATTCAGAAAATAAAAAGGAATTATGACGCAATACTGAATTATTTTTCTAAAAGAAAATAGGATTTATTGCGTCGGCAGGGGGTTAACGCGTGCGCAGCGGGTAGGGTCCATGTGGCAGCCACGCGGGCGGCAGCGGCCGAGGTGGCAGTGACGCGGCAGCCACGTGGCAGTCACGTCGGCACCACACCGGGGCGACGGCAGTGAGCGG
>KE372955.1:0-15058 GCA_000418225.1 Zizania latifolia | reverse complement strand
GCGCCGCCCGCCGACACCGCCGAGCCGATGCCGACGCCGCCCGCCTCCTCCTCGGGTGGTCTAGAGGGAGGTGTACTCCTCCACTGCCTCGGGAGGAGGATACCCGAACCCTAGCCGTGTTGGGTTCCATGTGCCCGCGCGTGGACGAGGTCTCGCCGGTGCTCCGGGTCCCACATGAGGGCTGAAACCCGGCGGTTTGCCGTGTGTGTCGCCGGTTGTAGCTGTTGTGCGCCGGAGGAGACGGAGGCCGGGAAGATCTGCATCTTCTCCTGCCGGTGTCGGTGAAGGAAGTGGAGGCGTCTTCGGGGGGCACGGGCCATGGCCGTGCACAGGGCACGGTGGTGAGCGTTGTGCCTCGATCTCGTTGACGGGGATGAGCAGTGGTGCGGAGGGGCCGCCCAGAAGCCAAGGGAGGCTCGGGTCCCTCCCATTCCGAGCCGGCGGTGATGGTAGTGGCCGGAACGGCGTTGGTCGGCGGTGCATCCGGCGAGGGCGTTGGCGCGCAAACCGGCGGTAGCCGAAGCGCCTGGAGGGCCTTCGCCGTTCCTGTTCGTCGTGTGGGATGGCGTGAAGATGACCGTCGACGGCGATCGGGACAGGTATGGGGATGAAGATGACAACCATGGTGGGTGTCGCCATTTTGTTACCTTGTTCTTCGATCTGTTCTTGCGTGTTCTTGCTCGATTTGGAGAGCGAAAGTGCTGATAACGTGTAAAGATTTGAAAGAAAACGAATTTCTGTTATATTGATTTCAATGTTGAGTGTACATATTTATAGATGCCAAGAGGTGGCAGTTTACAAAAATGAGAAGGTGCCTCTTCATGAATCATTGTATTGTTTTATGAAGAGGTGTCTATGCATCAAGAGATGCCTATCTAATTAACTGCTAATTGAATCACTAATTTTCGTTCTTCAACAGAATGGACGGGTCGTGAGTCTGGTGCGGGACAAATCCACTGGCTTCGGGCTCGACGAGCTGGCAGTGTTGCGTTGCTGGCAGGGCGATGCGCTGCCTGCGGCGGGCCGATGCGCACGAACCGAGCGAGGCATGGCTAGCGGGGCAATGCGCAGCAGGCGGGCGAGGCACGGCTGACGAGGAGATGCGCTGCAGCAAGGGCGAACGACGAACGAAAATCAGGATTGCATGTACCTGCTATCTAACGACGAACGAAAATCACGCGCCTTCCATATATTGGATCACGTTAACATCAAGCGGACGTGGGCCACTGGCAGCGAACAAATTTGTTGCCCAAAATACAATCTGACTGCTACGTAAGTCCACCCGTTCAATGATTTTTCAAACTTACGAAACACCTACGCAAATTTAAAAAAAAAACTTTGAAATTTTTACCAAAACGATATAATCATAATAAATAATATTTCAAATACCTACAAAATCATGTATTATTATAAGATAAATCTTAATAAATTAAGATTTAATGATATTCAAAATACAATAATCATAATAAATAATATTTCAAATACCTACAAAATCATGTATTATTGTAAGATGAATCTTAATAAATTAAGATTTAATGATATTCAAAATACAAAGATCTGTATAACTATTGCAAAATTCAAATGATATTTCATAATTTTACTCTACACTTTATTTTTCTTCACTAAGAGACTCCAACTAAAAAAATCAAAAATATACTTAAAGCTATGTAAAATGCACCAAAAAATCAAAAATATACTTAAAGCTATGTAAAATGCACGTGTAAATCCATTTATTACAAGTGTAGGGCTAACCTACCGAAACTAGTGGAGAACTTGTACCTCATGTTCCTAAACCGTAAACCCTTGAACCTAAACCCTACACACTATACCGAAACCCTAAATCCTACACCGAATCCCTAAACCCTACACCAAAACCCTAAACCCTTCACTGAAACTCTACTCCCTAAACCCTAATCCATAAACTTTGAACCCTAAAGCCTAAACACTATATGTACCTTTCATTTCAAATATGTATATCCGTTCTGTTCAAATTTGTTTCGGTATCGGACCAGAATGAGCGGTATATACCATTCTATCTTTCAAACCAATTGCATTCAGTACCAGCAACAAACCGGCCAATATCAGCACCATACCGGCTATTCCAGTCAATACCACCCATACTAGTCAAAGGTGTTTTCAAAACTTTTTCACATTTGTGTAACATATACTAAGCTATGTTTTATATTGCATTCAACATGTACACTATATTTAACAAATCAAATTGATCAACACGTGCCCAAACATTTCATATACCTAAACAAGCTTGCGAAAAATAACTTTAGCGAAAATCGTTCCAGCCATTTCACATATTTCTAATACAAAATTAGATGTCACATATCAACCTATTCAAATATGTCATATTCAGTCGTATTGATGTATATCTACTATAGGAATATAATTAAAATTAAAATTTTCTAACTTAGTATTCGTCAAACATATGTACACATTTTTTAAAAATTTAACCATTCATAATTTCAAACAAATTGTGATCCATTTTGTTCCATTCATGTCGAATAAATGAAAAACTGCACATCACATAAAATGTGGCTGATATTACAAATGAAGTATATAAAAAAGAAAGGAGTGTGATATTAAAAAAGAAGTATAAAAAAGAAAAAGGAGAAGCACCCTAGAGAGAAAACTGCCAAAAAATAAAAACCGTGTCTCTGCGATCGAACTTATGATTCCCAAGTCCATGTCTCTTCCATTGAGCTAAAAAATACTTGATGCTTTTAGAATTTTGGAAGCCCTTATATTTTGTGGGCCGCATGATTTTTCTCCGGTGCACAACAAAAACGGGAGGATGGATTCTGCATGCAATGCGCACGATTTTGCTCTGATTAAGCGAATAGCAAAATGGAAGTATAGCTACGCATGCATGCACATGATATTACTCTAACCACTCTTGCACGGTAAAAACAGAATGGACTGCATGCATGCGCAACACAAACGAAAGGATAGCAACTACATCATATTCATGCGCATGATTTTAAACAGAATGGAAAGATTACGTATGCATGCGAACTTAAAAATGGAAGGATAGCAACTGACTGAAGCGCATAATTTTAAACGAAAGGAGATGTGACCTATAACCTCCTAAGAGGTAATAGATCACCCTAATCAAATCTTAACCGTTGAATAAAATAGAATGTACGATCCATATATATTTAGGGGTACCGTAAAATTTTTCATATACATATGATCGATATAAGATACTTCTTCCGTCCTAAATTATAGCCATTTTTAGATTTTGTCTTGTTTATTAAGATGCAATGAAAAAAATTTATACTACCCCTCATAAATGTAAACAGTAGAGGCAACTAGTACTCTAGGGGTAAAATAGGAAGATTTATAGGAAAAACTGTAGAAGTTATAATATTTGGAATAAAATTTGAACGGTAGAAATGGTTGTATTTTGAGATGAAGGGAGTACTAAATAGTGATTATCTTTTTTGAACTCGAGTGCCAAGGCACTCCATACCCTATTGTATTGAGCTCCTCCCCTGGATTAAGGCACATGCGGCGTGCCTCTTTTTGATGTTTTGTTTTTTGAAAGTAATAAGCTTTTATGTGACAAATTTTATGGTACACCAGAAATATTATGGATCGTTTATTTATTTTGATCTAATTGCTAGGATTAAAGATGATAACCTATTACCTCCTTGGTGGTAATAAATCACCCTTAATTTTTCTGCGCAGACTTTCTAATTTTCTGCGCTAACTTTCTGATTTTCCACACGTACTTTTCAATTTTCTACGCTGACTTTTCAATTATCTGTCGGTCACCAAGTATTTTTAATTTTAGTTTATTTTTAATTCTAACTAAAATGAATGGTCTAAATTAATCTTAAGTATTACATCTTAAGAGATAATAGGTGTACCGTAACAGAGCTCTTTTATGTTTATTATGACTTCCTTTGTTGTGTTATGAACCAGTAACAACAAAAGATTATGGCAATGATCTTAGAGTGATTCACCAATAAAGTCCCGGCCCGTATCAGTTATTGATCAGAATCATCAGTCTGACGCCAAATGAATCGTGGATCTATTGGATTACTTCTATACAAAAGTGTACCCCAGCTGTAAACGTGTCCATGAACACGAATTCTGTTGCATCATGCCCCTGTTTAAAGCAATTAAGTTCAGGTACATAGGTACAGAAGGATCCAGACATCGCCCAATGATTTACTGCTATCATCTGATCAATAAAATTTAGAATGTCCACATGTCATATTTACACAGCTAAATAATGAGATATTTCAGATCACACAGAAGAAGTGAACTAAGATGTTTGGATGAGAGGCTAGAAAACACTACCCCCAGGGGCCAAAAAGCGGGTTAGTTTACTTTGCAGCAGCATGCATTTGTCATGGGAAATATCAACATGTTTTATTTTTTTCTGATACCCTTACCACAGCTATTAACTAGAGATGGCCATTTACAATAGATTCTAGCCAGAAACAGGGTAAGCAAATAGATTATTCCAATAGACTAGAACAAACGTTTTCTTCCAGAGGAGACTAAGATTAAGCTGAAAAGAAAGGGGAAAGGTAATTACATGCAGCTAATAGCATCTAGATGTGCCTTCTGTATCAGAGTCCATAGGCAGTACTGAAATAACTTTGGGTGACATTTCTATTTAGTATCTGCAACACCTTGCTGTTTGATGGGTTCACGAACCGAGGTGTCTTGAACTGGCTCACTGCACCACCAAGGCTCAGGAAGTGATCAAGAATCTCCTTGAAGGTTCCCTTTCTGAGGATCCGGAGCTCAAGGGGGCCAATTGTATTGATCTTCCTTGAACCCATGTAGCCGGCATCAATGAAGGCTAGATCTAAGGCATTTGCACAGCTGCTCAAGACTTCGTCACTGGCGTCGGCGCTCAACTCCCAGAATATCACGTAGCGCCCTGGATCGCTTGATCTTTCCACGAAGCTCGTGAAATCCACAACCTCAAGCTTCTCCCCTTCCAGGAGCTTTGATGCCTCCTCAACAGCCAACTGGAGGTCTTTCTCAGTGTTCTTGTCAATGTTGATGCTCAGCACTAGGCTTCTGCGACAGATGAATTGGAGCTCAGGCGTAGAGTTGTGGAATCTGGCAATCTTTACAACATCTCCCAGCCTGTACCGATATAGACCTAGAACAACATAGCAAAAAAAAAGGATTTAATATTGCTTAAAGATATCCCTGATAAGTAAACTTTCTGTGTCAAAGGAAAATCACTTGAGCTGTTTCACCTTCGGCTTGCAATTCCCCTGCAAGTTTAGCCTAAAAACATAATAACGAACGAAAATGCGATTGGGTAAGGCTGATATAAAAGAAACAGGTATCATCTGGTAGCTACTACCGTTTTAAGATAATCCTAATGAGTAAGCAGCAAGGAGTTCAAGGAGTGGACCACAAAAGTTGGCAATAATTACTCCCCATGTGCTTATTAGTCTTGATGTATACACAGCAACTGTGTGATTTTCTGTTTTCTACTCAAAAAGAGTTTTAAGCTTAAAGCAACATAGCTAATCAATATGCGCTTTCTTCTGAAACAATATATCACTCCAACCACTAGTTATTTCTGACAAATCTTGTCATAAGACGTCTGTCTCAGATGACATCACCGGAAGTAAAACCTATGATGAAGATTGATGGTTGCCCCTTGCTTTTTCTAAGAACTTACATTGCTATATTTTTAGAAAATGGAAGATTTATCCAATGTAAATGTAAGACAGAATAGATAGATAAGATAACACACCTGCAAAGTTAGTTATTACAACTTCATAGATTTTGCCGACCTCGACTTCAGTCAAGCCAACAGGATCTGATTCTATGTAATGAATAGAGGCACTGTTTCCTGTCTCGTCCCCTATTGGTTTTTCCAAAGGAATGAACTCGAAATAACCAGTATGTGGGAGAACAGCATATGTCACCTGCTCTGGTGGCACCGTGGGGTTTATGTTAGAGCCAACCCATCCTTCTGATGCGCCATAGTCAGCACTTATCAGTGGCAAGTGCCCAGCATAATGCCTTAATTTTTTCAGATATGGCTCCATGGATCCTGTCATGATACCATACACATACTTTGCATTTGGCCACAGTGCTGGGATTATGCCATACCAATTGCTCAAAGCCATACACTTCTTGTAGATTGAGTCAGCAAGCTCAGGATTGGGCTTCAGGATTTTTGAAACTGCCTCGCGAATCGATGGTGCTGTAACTTTCTTCGAGAGAACACCATCTCTTATATCAGCACATAGATCTTCCCAAACCTCCTCAAATGTTTGGAATGCATGGACTAGGCTGTGAGCAAACGTTGAGAATACAGAATGGACCTCTTCCGAGTATATTAATCCACACAGCAAGTGACAGTACAAGGATTGGTGGAAATCAGGACCAAAGATAACTTCATCAGGACTGCAACACTGTGACTGGATATCCTTCATCCCTTCCTTATAACGTTGGCTCCGATACAAGTTTGTTGTTGCAGTTGTAGCAAGGATGCCACCTTTTGTTACAACTTGCTTGCTACCATAAACAAACTGCAATGCTTTTCCTTGGCCAATGGGGTATTCACTGAAAACACAAAACAAAATATAGTTCTAATATTCAGGGATGCAACGTAAAATACACAAAGAAGCAACACCTTAATAGCACGCACAACACAATGTATAAAAACAATAACTTGTGTTGAACTTGATCACCAAAGTTTGTTGAACAATCGGAAAAAACAACATTACTTGAAAATAATATGATAAAAAAGTTCCTTACCGGTTCCTAAATGCATAAGAAGTGCGGAATATTTGAAGTGTGGTCTCAAGCAATTCATCATTAAATGGAATGAACTTGGGCTTTCCATGTGTTGTCCCGGAACTGGATGAAACCACAGGAGAAACCAGGCTATGAACATCCATTTTCATAAACAAGTAAATAATAAGCATAATAAGGCAACAAATTTCAGACACTGCTTACCTGAGAGAGAGGGAGGTGACGGGTTTTCCAGTGATCACTGGTGAGCTATCGCCATCAACAATCCTCTGGATATAAGGATCAATATCACTGTGCACACACAATGGGATGCAGGATTTGAAGCTCTCGGCATCAGTCCTCCCTCCAAGCCCAAAGTGCTGCAGGTACTCAGCATTAGCATTCATGTCAAGGATCTTTTTCAGTGTATCCTGCTGCACACGCCCAGCATCACGCGTTAACATTTCAAACTCGTCGATAGTCTCTTCACAGCTGCAGATCGTCATTGTAATTGTACAATCCTGGATTTACCACCTGATTTGGAAAGGGGGTCACTGCAAATATCCATAAAAAGTGGAAAGGAGAGAATCCATGAGTTGTTTTTGCTGTAAATGCATTGCTGTTTAGCAAATTTAAACCAAGGCTAGGCAAGTAGAAAGTTTAAGACAGAACACCAGACAAAAGATTGCATTTTCTAACCATTAACTGAGCTGGAAACCAAGAACTCGTAGTGCAGTCGGGGTTGGCATCAGGACGGTAAGAAAATTTTGAAGACTACAGAACTTTATTGCCGACAGAATAGTGGGCTACGCACTAACCATCTCATGAACTGCATAGCAATGCGAATGCATGCTCAGATGACAAAGGAGAAAGGGGGAGGAGGATAAATCAACAACAGTATACTGTATACCTACTAAAGCCAACGACTATCCATGAAAAATAAGGCCGCGTTACAAACCATCTGGGGAAACACCGAGTCACTGACATAAAAACAATACTGGTATTAGTCTTTGCTTTCTGACACAGCGTTTACTAATGTAATCAATGAGAATCCCAATAAAGCAAGACACCGATGCTAACTTTTTCTCCCTTTAGATGGAATTTTAGGATTTATCTTTCGCATCTCAATGACACGTGGTCCACTCAGATTGACACGTGGGCTAGAAATGTAAATCCTAAATTTTCATCTAAATAAAAGGTATACGATGAATTTTTTCACTGTAGTATTGCTAAGCTGGTTGTTGATGCAAATCTTACCAACAACATCAGTCCAAATCCAAATGCTAAGTAAACAGGTAGGCAATCGTTATGGCTTACCAGAACAGTAAATCCTCCCCAGCCGGCCAGCCCCAAGTATGAACAAATTGTAAAAAGCAGTCAGCCTACTGCCCGGGAAGGCAAATACAATCAAACACTCTACTATTCTAGCAGTGCCTACAGGAATTTTTAAGCCTCGGGACAAAAGTGGTCATATAGAAGTCTTTCTTTTGCGAAATATTGGACGAATCACAAAAGAGATTCCCCAAAACGAACAAAAGATAAATGATTTGTTGAATTATTTATGTAGGGTCGAGGGTCCTTAACACCGACACATAAACATGCTGCTGCGCGTGAGCAACGAAAGAAGAATCAAGAAAGACACAGGCACAGGGAGCATTCCCGGATGGACTAAACAGAAACCTACAATGGAGGAAAGGGGGAGTAATTGCGACACGACTTGACCTAGAAATAGATAAAAAAGGAAGCAAATCGACCAGATAACTGTGCAGACATTGCCACGGGCTGATAAATGTGAGCTTTTATCATCCCAGGTGCCAACAATCTATGTGCTAACTGGGTAGCATATACTATATAGTAGAAAGTAGCAACACAAAATTATGAACTTGAGAAGCGGGACTGCTAAAAGTTGTTCTCTGAACCAAAGCAAAAGAGGAAAGGACATATGCTATGAATTGTACAAAGCATGGGCTGATGGGCGAATCATGGCTCGAGTCAACCTGAGAAAAGAGGCCCTTTTAAGTTTTAATAGCTCGTTGACCAGAGATTCCTGGAAGTTAATTACCGCCAGTGAAATCGGAAACCAAGCCGAAGTTCAGATAACCGTGAGAAATCAATCAAGATAGAATCCTCATAAGCGCTCCGGTTTTAACAGTATTCAGCAGTTTCGCAGTAATCCGGTACTCTTTCGGTCTTACCATCCTAGTTAGAGCCTTAGAGGGAACAGTTGCATAAAAAGGAGATTAAGGAAGGCCTAATCTATCCCTGAACACCAAAAACTTTAGGCAGTATATTCTCAGAGTATATCAACACTATTTTACCCAGTAAAAATCCCAACTTTACAAGGTATATCCCCAGAACCCTATAAATATTTGCGAAACAAACCAGGAACAATCTCTGCGTGCAAAATTCCCTGAAAAACAGAAATCCGTCTCTCCCTAAACAAGAAAACCAAGATGCCTCAATAGAAGGCCAGAATAGCCCCCCAAAATCAAGGCTTTTCCCCGCAGCAAAACGCAGGAGGAATCCAATCACTCACCGAGTGGGCACGAGACAGAGACCGCTGCGCCGCCGGCCAGCCTCCGGAGGGGAGGAGGAGGAGGCTCCAACAGAGACGGACGGGCGGGCGGAGACTAGCGCTCGGAACCAAGCAAGACCAACAACCACATGTAAGACTGTCTTCTAGGGCGGTATCGAGGAGGGGGATTGATTATTTGATTGGTCAAGAGGCGCCCGGAGCAGAGAGGTTTGGTCGCTAATGATGTGGTAGTTAAGAGCTCCGCGCCTCCCCCTCTGCAAGAGACGAGCAGAGCAGGCGTGGTGTGGCGATGGATGCAGAGCCACCCCTCCCTCCCCCGCTTTTTGTAGGCCGCTCGGGGACGCGACGACCGCGTCCGGGCTGCTGCTCCTCGATCGGGGTGGGAGACGAAGCTAGTGGCTAATGCGAATGCTAATGACGCCCTCCATCTCCATGCCGCCCATCATCTCTCTCTACATCTCTCTCCTTTTTCTCAATTCGTTTCCTTGTCTCTTTCCCCCACCTTTGTCCCCTCTCCTCTTTCTCTCTCTCCTGTTCTGAAGATGCGTGCGTTTTGGCTGGCACCGTACGCGTGTATTCGGCGCGTACACTACACCGACGAGTGTATCGGCGTCGGGGGGGCGCTTTTATTCGGTCGTAGCTGCATGGCTGCTGGAGATATATATACGTCGATTAAAATTGATTTTAGCGTATATCTACAGTGACCTGTCCTGCACCATATTTTCTACTGAAAAGATATGTACGATGAATTCAGTGTGTGCATACATCTCCACTTTTTAGATATTGTATTATTTATCTCGAATAATACGGTGACGATCTCAGCACGACGAGGCCAACAAATCTGCATGCACTAGCTAGCGTTACTCAATCTCTCATTATCTCAGACTTTCACGCGTGTGGCTGTAGCGACGATTTCAGCGACCATATATATCTGCATGCATAAGCTGTGCTTGCTTGTTTTTCTAGCTCATTTTGAGAAAACTTTGCTTGATTTTCTAGCTCCTTTTGAGAAAACTAATTAAAAAGGATTTTAGCGTATTCAGTGGAAGGTGACCTCACCTCAGCTAGCCCATCTGCATGAGAATTGAGATGCATGCTTGGGCTCCTTTATCTGTAGATCAGCTAGGACGATTTGTCGATTTTAGCATATCTGCAGTGAGCTGTTGGCACCCTGTTTTCTTCTGAAATGATGTGATGGCTTCAATATGCCTATCCACGTACATTTAGGCACTCTTTAGCACAACTTTATATATACATATGATTTTTTAAACTAGTTAAATGTAACTTTAAAAATTCTAAATCTAAAGTTATAAATAGAAAGTATTTAGTTGAATATCTAATTTTTATTTTAGACTAAAAAAAATTTAAACTATTTTATTTTATTATACAAACTTTAGATCCTATATCTCAAAGTTATAACTATAACTAACAAACCCTTAAGCATGCATATATATTCGGTCCACCATCTGAATATATAACCAATCTATTATCTAAAAATCTGCATCTAATTAATTAGCGGCTATCAGAATTAACCTTTATGATTGTTTTGAACAAATCCACGTGTATATCAAAAATTAATTAATTAGCAGCTATTTCTGAAAAGATTTCATATGACAAACTACTTTTGGGTGGAGATGGTTTTAGCACACCTGCACGATCGAGCTAGTTTAATTTGCCCCTCCTCTTCTTTACAGACAAGCTAATCTTGCCATATTTACTAGAAAGAAAAGTAATAAATTAACAAAATTAAAGGAAGTGGTTGACGCATGAGGGTCTCTTTGTGAAGGATCAACCACATCCTTTTGTTTATTACTTTTCCCATTTGCAACTAACCACTGTCAGTTTGCTGCTACTTGTGTACAGTTACTTTCTAATTATTGTAGTTAGGCTTGCTTTAGAACCGCCCAAATATACGTATGTATGCTTGGCGTGTGCACGTAGTGTGCACTAATCATCAGAGAAGACATAGATGTGCACCGAAAGAATACCATGAGATTACCATTTCAGGATACCCGATTAAATTACGATTGTAGAGCTGAAGGTATGTTTTGCCTTTTGCCTTTTCGGCACATAATTTACGGGACGTAATTCTCTTTACACACTAATAATTAAATATAGTAATTTAATGTTATTTCTCTCACACATTATACTTTGAATATTGTATATAGAAATTATTTCTCATACAAGATATAGTTTCCTCACATTTCTTCATTAAATATATTTTCACAAAATTTTTATACTATATGACATATTATTTAATGTTATAGAAATTGAATATTGAGACGTACTGCCCTTCTTTTTTATGCTCTTTCTTCTTTTCTCTGTCTGTGTGCCTAATTAATTAAGCAGCATGCAATTGGTAGTAATTACCCGGTTTTACTTTCCCATTTTAGTTTTGCCCTGAATTTCCATACCGCCAGTAGGCATTCACAGGCATTAATATAATTCACCCTATATTCTCGTCGCCAAATTATTGCTACTGAATAAAGCAGTTAATTCATGCAATCGACCAAATTAAAGGCAAGTGATATATAATTTAGAGGATTTATTATAATTTAATACGTGCTGTGTTGTGTATATATACCACCTCAATATATATCGATTCTCCGCTAAGAAAAGAATAATGTTTTGTATATCGATACTATTTCCAATGTATATAATTCTATGCTATTTTTAGTTATGTATTTATAGAAAAATTAATATAACTATATGAAATTATTTTCCAAGGCAGGTATGCTAATTTTATTTTTACATATCATATCCTAATATTTTTAATATATTACTAATTTAATATTTCGATATTTGAATACATGTACGTATTCTAACCCATCATCGGTTTGAGAAACCATAAATTAATTGTGTATAAAAAGATTATTAATCAACATGCATGTTGATGAACTTGGATCTGCAGTGTGGTCGATCGATCGACATGCTAACAAACATGGCTTAACTTGCAATGTGTGTGTGTGTGTGCGCCTTTTGCACACCAGAGAGATGTAATATGTACCCGTATTAATTAGACACCATTAATTAGCTAGGTTAGTCAGATGGGCCGATGCGATCAGTTAATACAAATTATCTGCCCATGCTGGCTGGGCACGGCCGGGCAAATATATATCATAATTAGATTAAAATATGCAATCAAGAACAAGAGTAGCAGTATAAATATGCAGAAATTATTGCAGCAGTAGCTGGATGGTGCCCAGCTGAACTGCAATGTTGGCAAGGGAAGTGACTGGTGTCGGGGCCTTGTCTCCGCCGATCGATGGCCAGATGGGTCCATGGATGATCAGACGGAGCATTAATGCGCCAAAACCATCAACGATCGAAACGAGCAGGGCCAACAGTCATCGGCAAGTGTGTGTATAGTATATATATTGTGCATGCGAATTCGAACCTGTAGTTCATGAGGTTTCCATGAATAATGCACACATTGGTATTATTTTGATGGAAATCTGTTGAATATATTCCAGGCATTAAAACGAATTAAACAGCACTTTAGTGCATGCAAATCATATACTGGTGCATATATCAAATAAAAGAGGAGTCGTCCATATACATATATAGTTGAGTCGTCTTGAGATGAGAGACTTGAGAATGTGGCAATGCCAGCAGATTGCACACTGCACTGAGAGCGAAGCTCAGCTTAAATTGATTGGTCCCCGGCCGGCAGGCGCATCAGTGCAAATCCGAGTCGTCACACACGCCATGGCCGGAGCTTACGTGGACCACATGAAGCTGCTCGCTACCTAGCTCACTAACTAAAGCATAGGCTAGCTTCATTCAGGTAGAGCACATCAGGGCCCAATTACTACGATCGATCGACGATGCAACTGCTTGAATGGGCTCTTCGATCGGTCGCTGGCCAGCACTAGCTATAGCTGCTGCTTCCAAATGTTTCTGAATTTTATCTGTTCGTTACACGCACCGTCGTCGTACGTCGTTGGCACCACTAGCTACTGCTACTCCCTCCACTGACCTAATTAACCTAACATGCATTATTTCCGTGGATCGATCGAACTGCTACCAGGTCTCTGGGCCTAACGTTTCACAAATTGGGACCAAACTAAAAATAGATATCTCATTCAACATATAAAGGAACATATTAATTGATAAGGCACAACCAAATCCATCGATAATTATTTGTTAATTAGTTACTGGATAAAAAAGTGGGCTTGCAAAGGAGATACAACCAGCACACCTAATTTATAGACTGCTACGTGATAACATATAATATAACATATAAAATTTAGTTTGTTATGCCTATGCCTATAATCGCATTTTAAAAATATCCTTGTGTTTTAATATTTAGGGTTTCAAGGTTCAGGGCGGCCGCCACACTCGGCTCCATCAGGGCCAGCCCTGTCTACTACCACAACTACAAAATATTAAATAGGTGACATCACTATATATAGGCAAGCTACACTAGCGCGCACGCTCTATCTCTACAATTTATATATATGCATGATTAATTGCCTGGAAAGAAACCATGCAAGATTAATTGTAGTGTAAAGATATACTCCATATTACATACGAACAACTCCCTCCGTATACGGAGTGTAAATTTTGATCCACTGTTCCGTAATATAAAAAACTAAACCTCTATATATTTTCATGTATGGAAGACTAACTGAGGCCCCGTTTGGTTATAGGGACTAAACTTTAGTCCCTGTCACATCAAATATTTAGATATTATTTTGGAGTATTAAATATAGACTATTTATAAAATCCATTCATAATCGGTGGATTATTCGCGAGACGAATCTAATAAGTCTAAATACATCTTGATTTGACAATGTGATGCTACAGTAAATATTTGCTAATCATGGATTAATTAAACTTAATAGATTCGTTTCGCGAATAATCCTCTGATTCTGCAATTATTTTTATAATTAGTTCACATTTAGTCCTTCAAATTGATGTCCATGTGACACGGACTAAACTTTAGTCTATAGAACCAAACGCCCTTTGAATATTTGAATTTATTCTATGGCATGACAATAAAGTAAGATTAACTTATTTTTTCATATAATATTTTGAAGGAGGGATGAGTAGTCGAATCTGGGTGAGCTAACCCACCAACCGTGGAGTTGGCCTCTAGATCCTCTAACAAAGATTAATTAACTTGACTAGCTTATTCACGTGACTCAAGGACTATTAATTACTACATTAGTTGTACGATGCATATGTGCATATATGGCGTGTTATCGATGTCAGTTGTCACGGTGAGTGCGGTTACCTGTCTGCCTGTCTCTACTGTGCGCCATGCAAAAGTTCCAAAATGGGTGGACAATGGAGATAGATCGGTCTCAGGTGTACAGAGGTTGGGCACATGGACATTACCTAGATCGATAGATCCATCCATTTAGGATATATTTGAGTTTCTTTTGGTTTCAAGGATATAGATATCACGATACATCATGTTTTGTTGTGCGCCCTCGTATTGTTATCATTTAGGAGAGCTAGAGCAAAATAAGGTACACTATAGTACTAATAAATATAATAATGATACATAAATATTAAAAACAAAATAGTTATATATATAGTTTAAAATTATTTAAGACTATGTGTATATGCACGTACCCTTGGGTTATTACCCCCTGTTAGCATGCCATTTTTTTTGGCAATGCGAAGAATTGGCCATTAGTCAAATTTGGCAAGGGTATTTGCTTGATTGCTACCAATGTTTGGCAAGCTTCACAACGAGAAAACAGGGTTTGTTAAGTGTCACAGGTACTCGACGAACACCGAAAAACACTCGGCGAAGGATTTGTCGAGTGTTGCACT
>KE372954.1:271506-286187 GCA_000418225.1 Zizania latifolia | reverse complement strand
ACAGGTAGGTTTGAATTTATACTGTAATACATAGTTACAAAATAAAAACAATAACGATTAGAATATATGTCCGCTATTTCTAAAAATAACATGGCAACTCCTCGATTTCCACAAACATTGAGGGCATACTTGGCAGATCCCTATCAAACAGTCATAGATAAAAAGAACTAGAGTGGAGCAGAGTGGATCTCTAAAAAATATATATCAAAGGTTGAGCAACCTCTGCTCGAGATCTTACCCCTTTTCACAACCAAATGAGATCCTAACATATAGACTCGATGGTGCTAGGGCCCATATATCAGTGGCAAAGTCGTTCTATAGTTGACTGCAGAGAAACCTCTCCCTTTCACAACTACCCATTCATCCTAGCAATATTAACACGCAAAATACCCTTACCACGTCACCCACACTATAGACCCATCTCACTCAGTTGTGTGACAACCTGATGAGGACATCACTCCTACGGATACACACAATACCTCTTAGGTGACTATGCAAGGTCTTATCACTAGAGCTCGAGCGTGACAATTAAATCTGTAGGTAAGCTCGTTCTTAAGGACATATTTTGTGAATAAATTACTACATAATGATGATATTATTATTAGAAATCATAGAGATAACCAAGAGATATATGGAGACAAGCAAAGAGGTGAAGAAGAACCAGCAAGGACGTCCAAGTCGAGTTGGAAGCCTAATCCACTTTCAGCTCGAGTCCATATCGAATTACAGGAGCAACATGCACTAAAATCGCCGCCCAGGCCACACCCGGACTCCGTTTTTGACGTTCCACATATGCACGGAAAGTTAACTTCAGAATCTTTCCAATAATACCAGTTTTATGTTAAAATTCTTTCTGGATCCATAGGAATCGTTAAAAAAGTGGTCATTTAGAATCTGTCAGCATGCTATTTTGCCGTCTTATTGGGCCTTTGGGCCGTGTACCCAGTAGAGCCCATTAAGAGTGTGTCTAGGACATGTATATATGCTGTAGCTATAGCCATATAGGGTTTCTAGGGTTTATTTACACGTTGCTATGATAGCCGTCGCTTCGTCGGTTTTGTAAGTGAACCACAATTCATAGATTCCATTGAATTTATCTGTTCGATTACGTTTCTGCGTTCTTGCTTGTGTTCTTCGATTCATAGGCAAGGATTAGCCTTCGTGACGAGATCAATCGGGCTGCGCTCGGTTGATAACCAGAGGAGAAATGGTGCTGCGATTGCAGGGTCTCGATCTCGTAGATCGGAAGCTAGATCGTGTGTGTCTCGTCTCTACAAATCGTTCTTTATCCTCTATCTGACCGAAGATCGGGCACCCCGCCCTCCATCACAACCCGAGTCTCCTATCTCTTGTACGAGAACTCTTGTGATTCGATGAGAGGGGCGGCAGGCGATGACAACATCATCAACAAGTGGCAACAGTATTGGTGGCAAGCAATGACAGCTTTAGATTCGATGACAACAACGAACATCTCGTCCTAGATAGCCTGAGTTTCCCCCTTTTGAGCAGAAACTACTAGGGAATGTGCCATCTATGACATTTCGTAATTGCTATCTATAACAAGGATACATATCGATGTAAAATATTGATCACTAATAAGTGTGACTCTCCTTTAACGGGTAACGAAGCATTATATAAGCTAATATCTATAATGGGTTGTCACCATTGATTATTATAGATAACACAGAATGCCACATATCTATAATAGGTCATCACCATAAAATATTATAAATAAACCTCTCTCTGATTGACACGTATATAATAAGTTGTCAACGTGAACTGTTAGTGATTCCAACATTATGTTTTATATTTTTTGTTTATTCATCTAGCAAAACCTTTGCTAGTCACTCAAGGATAGTAGATCACACTTTGTATTACCAAAGCATTTAATATATGCATCCAGGATCATGATCAACACAATATTATAGTTTGACAACCATATATCATAAATAGGATCTATTACAATCTAATATATTCTCTAAGTTTAGTAAAATAGTTATGTTGAGAGAATTGATTAGGCTTTGTGAAATTAAAAGTAAAACTTAGCATTGACTGTATACCAAACCATACAAAATCAGGTTGAAAAAATATATTATCGAACAATTTCACAACAAATTCACGGTACAAACCTAACATCCTTCAAAGAAAAAGAAAAGAATCTGCTTCTTTCAAAAAAAGAAAAAGAAAAGAAAAGCAAAGCAAACTTTGAGGAAGAGTGGTGGATGGCATCAGCCGTCGCCGTCACACCTGCCTCCGGCGGCAAGCGACCGACCCTCCTGCGGCGGCGCAACACTGTAACAGGGTCCATCTCAAATCCTCACTACGCTCGCGCTTCCGCGTCCTCAACTTCTACGACTCCGGCGTTCCCCTCCTCTCCTTCCTCGCCTCCGCCGCCGCGGAGCCCGATCCCTTCACACCATCCTCGTCGTCATCCAAGTCGACGCGGCGTCGTCACCACCGGCGCTGTCGTCGACCACATCTCGACCTCGCCGAGTGCACGCGCCGCGGCGTCGCTGTGGCCGGCGCTGGCGAGATCTTCTCCACCGACGTGACCGACCACGCCGTCGGTCTCCTCATCAACGTGCTCCGGCGCCTCTCGGCGGCCGACCGCTACGTGCGTCGCGCGCTCTGGGCGTCGCGCGGGGACTAGCCGCTTGGATCCAAGGTTTGTACATTGGTTTGTTTTAGCTGACTGTATATTACTCTGTGCCATTGCAGTAACAGATGAGGATTTTCTAAATTGTGATCTAGTTACTTCTATAAGTAACATCAAACAAGATTTGATTCACCTTGGGTGTTAGTGCACTTGTCCAATTTTAGAAGAATTGAAGGAGTTGATCCTAGTATGGAACATTGTTTTCTGACATAAATTGCGACATGAGAGCAACAACTGAACTTAACTCGTTTCTTCCAACATACAGAAGACACTCTCAGTCGGACACTCCGATAAATGGTCGTGTGGATGGAAAAGTGCAAATCTTTGTCATTTGAGGTTAGAGCTTACGGCAATGTCAGTACTATTTCTTAGTAATTGGTAAGACAATCTCTAACATCTCAACATGTGTACATGCGTCCTTTTTCAGAATTTTCAGAGAATGTTCATGACTTCATGTCTCACTATGGAACGGTCTATCTGTAGCCCACAAGTTATAATTTGCTTCCAAGAATTAGCACCGAGTTGTGTTCTATCCTAGTCATGTATGCAATTTTAGTACTTCAATTTGAGTGTCTAAAATTAGTTATGACAACGACAATATTTGTTCTGATGATGCTGTATCAGGTAGGTAGCAAGAGCGTAGGCATCATCGCATCATCGGTTTGGGCAGTAACGGATCATTGATCGCAAAGAGGTTCGAAGCACTCGGCTGCATCATCTACCGCTCCAGGAGGCCAAAGGATTCTGTCTCCGACAGCTACTTCCCTGGCGTTACTGATCTCGTTGCTGTGCTCATCGTCGCGTGTGCCCTGAATGATGAAGCCCTTGGAGAGGATGGTGTCGTAGTAAACATCGCTCGTGGAGGAAATGTTGTTGAGGCAGAGCTGAAGGGAAGGGAAGATTGCAGGTGCAGGGCTTGACGTCTTCGAGAAGGAGGCTGATGTGCCGGCCGAGCTCCTGTCCATGGAGGACAATGTGGTGCTCACGGCGCATAAAGCTGTGTTCACCACGGAATTTAGCTTGGACCTGAGTGACATGGTGATTGGAAACCTGGAAGCCTTCTTCTCCGGTGACCCATTTGCTTATCCCTGTGCTTCCCAAGTAAATAAATAAATTACATGATAGTAGAGGTTCATGAACTGAGGTTTGACACCAGATCATCTGTACTGTTACTTAGCTGCTTGCAGTTACTTACAGATAACTGCTTCTTGTTACTTGTCAGTGCCAAAAGCAACAAGTAATTACTGTTTATTATACGGGCCTATTTGGTAGAGCTCCGGCTCCGAGATCCTAGCCTTTCGGAGCTCTACCAAACGCCTCAAAAATTGCCGAGATCCGGACCGAAGCAGCCGATCTGCTCCACAATTTTACACAGGCGCGGTGGAGCTATGCGTGGATCGCTCCGCTTACTCCGCTCCACTGAAGTTTGACTTTATTACCCGCAAATGCCATCGAATAAAACCCTTCAGCCCCGTGAGCAGCCCCAATCCCGTCCTCACCCTCGCCTCACCTCGGCTCGTCGGTATCCTGCTGCTCGCGGCGGCGCACGGGCGGGAGGCTAGCGGTGTGCGGGCGGGAGGCTAGTGGCGCACGACTAGGCGACGCGAGGGCAAGCCGGCAGCGCGTGGCCAGGCGATGCGCGGCAAGCCGTCGACGCGCGGAAGGCGACCAGATCCGGTGTTGCTTGCGTCGGCGGCGATGTCGAGCTCTCCGCGCTCGGGATGGGTGCGTCTCGCTTCTCCCTGTTCATCCTTGGTCCCGATTTGATGTCTGCGATGTGAGAGAACGTGAACGATCCAAGAGGGCACCTTTTACATTTGTGTTGCTTGGCTGTTTCATGATTGTGTTTAATCCCAGGAAGTAATTAGTTATCCATTAAGCCCGATAATTTTCTGCTGTGGTATTTGTCTTCAATGTTGTAACTAGTATTGTGCCATGGGATATGCCAGTTTGCTTACGGACTAGTGTTAACATTCTGATCAAATGTAGAATATGCAGTTCATTGAAGATTTGATTTTTATAAGAGTATAGAGTCCTGCTTTAGAAGCTGAAACTATGGTATCCATTCTTACATCGTCAAACATTGGATGTGCCATTTCAAATAGATTGGAGGGAGGTGACTCCAAATTCAGGTTGCTGGAGTAACCTTGAGCCGTTTTTCTTGTTCAAAGCGTTGCTCTTTCTAGCAGCATGCTTGGGCCATGGGACCTTGCTAATCCCATTGTCTGAGTTACCCTTGCAGGATTGAAGTGCTGCCGATAACACATACAGGGTACTGAAGCAGAGATGGTGATGACCTGTGCTCTTGTTGGTTGCCTCTGTGTTGTGCTACTTACTCATAGCTGCGTCCTATGTGTTTTCTGTACATGTTTATTAGACTCGGACAATTTAATTTGTGGTGGAAATCTGATAATAAAATCAACGACCCCTTGTTCTTTGCGGGCCTCAATTGGTTTTTTTCTTTCAATTTCCCCCAAAAACTGGCTGTGACTGAATGAGACGGAGAGCCAATGTTTTCCCCGGCCTTCACATGTACAAATGTCAATTTTATGTCATATTAGTTTATACTATTTGTGCTATAGTTATTAATTAAAATTATTTTTAAAGAAAAAAAAGACATTAGCAAAATACGCAGGGGTAATATTGTTCATTTACCCTCCACCCCTCTATTCCAGGATTTTTGGAGCAGCTCAACCTAACCAAACACTTTCAGACCTACTCTAGATCACACATGGATCTAGAGCTCCGACCTGATCCAGAGTTCTACCAAACATGCTTTACATTGTACAGGAGTAATTACAGTGATCATCTTACTGAGGACAGTACAGACTGTTTGTTGAGGACTCCCGAACAGTAACGAAAACTTCATTTTCTTTTCTCAGAGTATACATCTGGCGTACATCGTGGGAAATTCACAAGGGGTGGAGATTTTCCCTACCAAACAATCACTGCTAGTAGTAAGTAAATCACGGCCAAATCCACAGAAACTTCAGTTCGTCCATGCAAAACTGCCTAGATGGAACAGTACTGACAACTGAGGATGAGGGTGTTGCTCATCCTAGCTAGTATATAGTACGGAGTAAGTTTCTGGAGGGTGAAAAATGTTGGTAGCAGAAAAGAACATGTTGAGAGGCCCCTCACTTTGACGGGTTGGAACATGAGACGCAACATATAACGTGGGCGCTCTGTCTCTCAGATTAAACTGTCTGAGATATTGGAGCCCAAGTCTGTCGTCCCTTGTTCATTGCAAAGAATTAATCCAGTTCATCGACTGACAAGATATGTTTTTGATACTCGTAAAATTCAGTTCACTGGTCAGTAACATGGTGTGTGTTAAGGAAGGCTTGACTCGTCTTCCAAGTAAATGAAAAAAACATCGACATTTATGTCAAGACAGTTAAAAGGGCATTTTGTGGTGCCCCAGATGCCCATAATCTTGATTCCTTGGACAATAAAAATCAATGTGCATGAGCATGGTATCCTCCTGAGCCCTGACTCCTGTGCATGAGCAGAAGGAACAAATTGATAATCATAACACGATGGATGCAACATATGCACGCAGTACGATGCATGGCAGCTGCAGCCTTGTACAGTGGTCGGCTGATCCTGATCCTGATCCTGATCCAGGCTGCGTGTAAGCTGAAGATCCGTCTTACGTGTCGAATCGTCTGCCTGCGTGTCGTGCATGTAGGGAGCGTCCTAACTCCTACGACATTTACGAGCCAGATCAGAATTCTTTTCAATTTTCTGTTAAAACTTTGCAAATTTCTTTCTTTCTTTCGTGAATTTTTGTGACAAAAAATAATTTGAGACGTATGTTTGCTTTATTAAACACACTTACACATAAGAAATTAGACTTGACAAAATATTCATAAAAAATAATTGCACATACCAAATTTATATAAAAAAATATATTAACAACTACAATATCAAACTCATCTAATTAAATATATTATAAAATATGTCTTAACAATATATTCATTCAATATTGTAAATTTTAATATATATATATATATATATATATTTAAATTTGTCAAAGTTAGATAAGTTTTACAAAAAAATCAAAATACCTATAATATTAAACATAGTTAGTGACTAATAACTTAGAGATTGATGAAATTGCCCTTACTTAGTGACTTGATGTCTCTGTTAAACACCCTGTAATCTGAACCTTCCATTTGTTTTAAAGTAAATGCAAACTTTTTGTGTGGAAGAGCACTAAAGCACTACTCTGAAAAACTTAAAAGGTACAGTGAACAATCATTAGTAATTTGAACTAGTCTTTTAGGATGTTAAATAGGTATAAAATCTAAATTGTGGCTTCAGTTAAGCCTATATATGAGCAGATCTAATACAACCTAGTCAGGTGAGCTAATACACAGGTGATGAGAGGAAAGTAGGAGAAGAAGAACAGGGTGGGTACGTAGGGTGTTCTTTGTAAAATCAATACTAGTAATGAATTGGAGTAAAAAAGAGGACTCAGAGAAACATAAGGGGGCTAAAATAGAAATATTATGTACATATATTTGAATCCTTGAAGGGTACTGTGCACTGTAGAGACGAGCTCTCTCCCTTTCGAGGCTACTGACCTGCATGCATGCCCTAACTAATTAAACACACATGTACAGTTGACCACCTTTTCCTAGACTTAATCTTTGGATAAGTAGCTAGTGAGTGATCGATGGATATATACGATGGGCCATGCGATATGGATGATGCATGACCATGTCCCCTCAGCTCGATCTTGTTTTGTAGCCAACCCAAGTTGTTGCATGGCTTAATTGCAAGCAGTAGTAGCAGCTGGACAGCTTCCTGATTGCAGCAACGTACGTACGTATCCTGGCCCGCTAAGGTTTCGAAATTCAAAAAATGAAGTACGGAGAGAATATATAGCTAGACAATTAAGCATCCGTACGTACGTCATCCACCGACATGTATACATAGATCTGGAATCCTGGCAATTGTTATCTGCTATCACCGGTCAGGGGCGTACATATTCACATGCTCAAACCGTACGTACGTATGCATGGAGCTAGCTAACTACTGTTTTTTTTTTGTATTTGATAATTTCGGTAGTACGTGATCGATCAATCACGAACTTGGTGACCATAGTTTACGCGTACGTACGGTCGCCATTCCAAGAGCTAGCCGTTGGATCAAATTTGTCAATTAAAAAGAACAGAACATTTAACCTGTACCAGTACCACTACAAAGGTTTCGCTGGTAATTAATCATACCATAGGATTCTCCCTCTCCTTGGGATCGAACGGACCGAGGAATTTCAGAGAATTTCTAGAGGATTAAACCGATTCATGTAAAAATCCTAGTAATTAATACTGTAGCATAAATTGAAATTCCCTTAAGAAAAAGGACTAGCTCGCCGTCCGAGAAAAAAAAAGAGGAAAAGGCCGAAAGGAAACCGGGAAAGCAATGAAGGCTAGCTCCTGAAAAAGAGAGGAGATACTAGTAGTAGCCTAGGATCAGTGAAAGCGGCGTCGCTTTGCTTGCGCGGCTAACGATATGGAAGCGGCGGCCGGCCATGCATGGCAGCAAGAGATCGATCGAGACAGCAGCTTAATTGTTGTCGTCGTCGTCGTCTTCCCTACCTCTGTCTCTCGCTCCCGGCCCGGCCTGGCCATGCATGACAGGCCAGAGCGCAGCGTCCTTCCTTAGCTTGTCGCCGTCTTCCCCTCGATAGCCTCGATCTGGATCTCTCTCTGTTTCTGTTTATGGAGACTGCCTGCCTGCATGTCTCTTGAGTCCCGATCCTGATCCATACCCATCAACCAACAGGACTAGCAACGTACGTACATCCATCGATATCGATATATATGATCGATTCTCCTGGCTAGCTACCTAGCTATCTAGATTGCATTCTTATATGCCTCTGTTAACATAATTTGTTTTAAGTTGCATTGCGGCTTACTAGCTTAGCTAGCTTGCTGTGTGGGGTTCACTGATCTGAGCGGGCCACACGATTTACTTATATCATTGCCTCCCATCAAATTTCAAACGATATTAATTGACTATGTACAAATTATCGTGGCAGTACAGTGTAGTTAATTATTAGTGGCTACTACTAGTCAGCTAGCTGCCAGAAGATTTAACTCCAGAAGCGCTTTGTCCGTGACTGCCGGGCCGGCTACTGCTCCCTCACCTTCAATTCATTCCACCCTGTGTTGTACCTAGTGTATCAAGTCGGATCTGAATTAACTACCATCAAATTTAGATATGCTCTTGCTTGGACTCTCACCCGCATATATTCCCACAAGTTAAACTACCAGCCCAATTTCAGACTCATCGAGTCCTTGCAAACCTATAGGGTCCTCCAGGTTAATCTCTAAATTCTCGGCCTCCGGCGTAGCATTGGCCCCATGTGCTGGCCAGTCCCTTCTCGAGGTCAAAGGCCGAGGGTCCGATGGTCCAGCCACGGCTGCGCTTGGCCCCTGGGCCTCCAACGCCGTCCCTATCAGTTCCTCGATCAAGGCATCGGCAATCTGCCTCAGTGCAGGTGACGACCCACGCTGGCGCCATAGAGATCGGGGCGAGGCCTCCGCATCATCGTCCGCCCGCTTTCTTTTCGAAGCATCACTGCTCGTGGCCACGTTCGGCATCTCGAGGGTAGTGCGGAGCCCAGCCGACACATGATTGTACCGCCCTACCCCCCCAACGAGTGCAATACGCCTAGTTTTTTCGTTGGTGGTTAGGGGCCCATGACGTGCTCGGCCACCTTTACCTCCGCCGAAGGGGTGAGCACGACCCGAGAAACTACACAAAACAAACCATTACTACAGGTGCCCTATATCATAAAAAAACGAAGTAGGGCTTGAACAACTTATGTAATTCCTCCAAAGCTAGAGTTTTCGGCTCCTCATCAACAGAGTCTCGAAACTCGACCGGCCATCTCGCCTTAAGCGGAGGGATCCTCAACAAAATGTACTCCTCCGCTAGATCCCTCATGCTCATACGGTGGCCACCATCTTCAGGAGCTAGATGTGAGACTCCAAAGTTGGCCCGCTCGGCTCCCCTTCGGCATGGTGGCGGTACGAAATAGGGGCGTTGGTGGAACGGAGGTTGGCATCGTCCCCAACTAACACGTAAAACCACTTCCGCTCCTACTTCGTGTACCACCTCTCGTTAGAGGCCTTCGCTGGGAAGCAATCCAAAAGTCACTCCGGAGCTAGAAGTTAACACTCCTAAAGCCCAACAACTTTACTGTCTTGTCGCTCTAGGGTCATCGCTTCGGCTGACAGTTGGCTTCATGGAGGGCTGCGAAGACGTCCGCTCGACCCTCACACCATTCGGCCCTTATGACCCATTCAAAGATAGCCAGCCTCACCACGACGTTCGGCGACAACTGGGGAATCTCAAGGTGAAACATGCGCAACACCTCCCCTAGCAGCCGCGAGGCCAGGAGCCCGAGCCCCACCTCGAAGAAGGCCTCGAAGACAATGGTTTCATTGTCCCGAGGCACTAGGATTACTTCTCTCTCTAGCAGGCGTGCTTCGCAGGGCCGCTCCACCTTATCCTCACAAGCTTTCTTCATAGACTTCGCCAAGGACGAAGTCTCCAGCAGCTCGAAGGTCTGCTCCAGCTTCTCCTTCAATGGAGGTCGTAGGCCCTTCGATCCTTGCGACTTCGAGGTTGCCGCAGGAGCCTTCACTGCTGCTACAGCCGTTGTTTACACTTTGACCGACGAAGGCGCTGCGGCAGCACAAATGATGGGCTTCGATGATGTCTTCTTCATCATCCTAACAGCTAGCAAAGGATCCGAGAGGGAGAGGCTTCGAAAGCTAAGGCGCATGAGCTAAAGAAGATTGAAGCACTGGAGAGCAAAAGCAAATCTTGGAGGCATAAAATGAACCGTGGGTGGAGAAGCATTTATATAGACGGTAAAAAATGCTGGGTTTGCCACCCGGTGCAAAAATTCATTCCGTGATTGATCCCCTCGCGGTCACTGATATGTGGGGCCACGGTAAAAAAGGACGTCACCAACCAGTAGTGCGACGATTCGGCTTCAAAGATTTGGCCGCTACCGACGTCGTTTGGGCTCTCGAGTACACATCCCATCAGGCTCGCAAGTGCATTTAATGCTCCTTGAATGCTACCTAGAAAAAACCACTAATTCGCAAGTCAAGATCGAGGCAATAAGATTTGGAGTATGGCTAAATTCGAGGTGTATTCACCTCCTCCTACGAAGAGACAAATACGAAGGGCTACTGTTGAGGGAATTGATTCCCACCGTACTTAAAGATAATTACCAGATTGATCGAGAGCCCAAAGCATCCCTCGAAGAGCATAAACTTTAGCCTATAAAGCTGAAGCCCCCTCTGGCGTCCGCACCCTCGATAATACCACCTCGAAGGCCCCAAACCGCTTCGGAGGCCGAAGCCCAAAACTGAGGGTATCTGTCCCCCCCCCTCCCTCAATGGGACATGCACTTTATAGCGTTACACTAAGTCTTTTACTGTGTTACCCCTATATGTTACACCGTGTATCACAGCTATAGTCGGTTGTAAGTAGGGGGTAATAGTGTATTACCCTGTATAGATTGTGTCTATAAATACCTCCTCATTACTATTAGAGAGAGGACCACCGAATACTTGGTATTTCAGTAATACACATACTTCCGTACGTAAGGTTTTACTCTATTTGGAGGCTCGAAGCGGACTCAAACACTCTGTACAATTTTAAGCCCTTCGAGAATTACTGAACCTGTCGTGTGATGATTTATTACACCAACAATAGTATATCAACAATATTACCAATACGAGTATCTTAGTACATCGTCCTAAAATATAGTTATTTTTTGATTTTTTTTAGAGTTCAGCGATATAGTGAAATTAAATGAGAGATGAATATGGTTAGTTGAGATAAAAAGGTACGTAAATATTAAATTAAATAATACATGATTATAATAGGTTAAAATAAATAAGTATGTGTAACCGCAGCTATATTTTAGAACAGATTTTGAATACTAAAACGAAGGGTAAGCTAGGCAGCATACAGTAATTAATACAGTTCTGGTTAAAGTGACGTCAGCAATATCCGAACCGTCGTTATTGCTAGCTGCTGTGGCCAATTAATGGTCCCACAAACTTATTTTAAGGATCCAGTTATTAACTCATACTAGTATATATAGCTAGTTAAATCCGGTTTACCGTCGCCATAAAGTCTTGTTAATTACTTGGTGAATTTTTAAATAACCCTGGCAAAATGTTAAAAGGTGTTAAATTAATGATGTATCCACAAAGAAAAACAACAAGTGCATGCTTTTGAAATAACAGATGCCAAGTTGCCAAACGGAGCCTTGCCTTCTTTCTAGAAAAACCACTTATAGTTGACTTCACTGTTTAACTAATCTTTAATCAATGGTATCTTAATTTCTTCCATTTTGGTTAAGTATAATATATAGATTTGCAATGCAAAATAATATGGTAACACTTAGAAGTATTTAAAATTCAACATGTTGTCGGTACGGAATATAATACTACGTACCTCTCTAGCTTGATTTTTATGGTGCGTATTTTAATTTTGAAATTTTGACCATTGATTTCTCATGAAATATATATATTGTAATAATGGGTAGAACTAATGTACTGTGAAATCTCTTTCTATTTTGAATGAAGGCGTGAAATCACTTTGCAATATGAAATACTGGTAAAAAATTTAAAACACTCTACGTAGTCAAATTTGTCCCCAAAATACTTTACTTCTATCTCCTTACCTATTCTGATAAAAAAAAGTTTTTTTACAGGAAACTCTAGGGCAGCACGTACAGTAGAACATTTGAAAAGGGATCAATGTTGAATATACATATTTATGCAGGTAATTAAATTAAAATTGAATGCACAGATCGATCGAGTAGCTTTTTTACATTCATTAATTCCATGGATCCCAGCTTGGTCGACCGTCTCATACTCATTATGAGAAATCAATTGACGGCCGGGTTCACTTTAAGCTTGGTATAGTAACGTACCAGCTTAATTGAGGCGTGCATGCAGCTGTCGAATTGAACCACCATTCGTACGACGTAAGAGCAGCTACCGGTATATATTGCCATTTTCAATTTCATTCAAATTAGACCTGCAGCTGCATGCCTGCAGAGATCGATCGATGGAGTAGTGGCTATACATAATACATACAGTCCGATTCAAATTCGGGCATGCACGCATGGCGACCAAATTAGGTAGGCCGTAGGCAGCATGCGTGCATGTGGTAGATCCGCCTACATGGATTAATTAATTTACCGTGCGAGCAGGGGTAGTTTGATTAAGCCCTGACGAGTGCGTGCATGCGCGCGTGGACTGATCGACACCGAGCAAGCGAAGGCTCTTTGCAACCTTCCAAAACATTTACTTATTTGTTAATTTGCATCGATCGCTAGCTCTCACACTCACCATTCAAATCGAGACTGGATCATTAGTTAATCGAAGCTTAATTGTTTTGCACCAGTAAGCTAGCTAGCCGCCGTATGTCGTGGTTCAAATTACAGTTGAAAATTTGAACCGGACAAAATTAGGAGAGAGATGCATGTCGGATTGGGGAGGGGTAGATGCAGTGTAAGTAAGATACAGTAGAAAACATTTGGTAAAGAAGAAGCAGAGGCAAGGACGAGGAGGAAGGTAGAAGGCCGGAGAGTACGCGCGTGTGGTCTCTCTCAGCTCGTCTCGTCAGAGATTCCAGCTGAGTATCTGCGTGTGCCTCAATTTCAGTGCACCCAATGAGGCCTCAAAACGTCACAATGATCCGTTATCCACTAATCCACGGCAATTACCAGGCTAACTAGTGCATTAACTAAAGTACACCAGCTAATTAATTGATTAAGGAAGGGGCCACGCATATTGGGAGGCAAATGCAACGCATAGAGCCGCGTGCAGCTGCTGCATCTGCGTTTGATCCTCCCGAAGCAAAGCGAACCTCACTGTCCACAGTGTGTGTGTGTGCATTGGGGACATTATAAAAACTCATCTACTCCAGCCTCCAGCCTCAAGCCTAGCTGCAGTATCACCATCACATCCCTTTCTTGATTTCATTGCCCTGATCCCTCTCTATCATGCTGCTGCTACTTGGGACATGTCGTGTCCCAGAAAATGGGTCAAATTTGCTTAATTTCGAAAACTGGACAGGAGTTTGCTTAATTTCCTACTCACCCAACGTATCTGAAAATTTGGAACAGCAGCTAGCCCCTGCATTTCAAAACTAATAAGCTGCTTAATAGCATGTGTGATGTCAGTTAGGTCAGTCCAGGACTTTGCTTGCTTCGATGAGGCTTGTGCCTAGTGACATATCTCACGATAGATAGAAATCAATTGATAATATATGAATAAAACAAATAAAAGGCATTACTGAGATGGCTATCCCATTAATATTAAGCTGAATTCGAGAGAGGAGGATAGATGCATGGGGGTGGGAGTAGCAGTTTGAAGGACGGTGGCCCCACTCCCACGAGAGGGAGATTCCTCCTTTTGAAAACGTAACGCACACATGCAGTTGCAGGTTGCAGGTGATAACAACTTTCCCCTGTTACATGTACCGCCGTTGCTTGGATTTGTTTTCTTTGGTTGCCTGCAGCTTACTCCTACATTACATACGTATCCGGTATCCCCCCATCCGTCCAGCTTCAGATTGATTGACTAGATTGATTCCCATTCCCAATGCTGCCCCTCTCTCTCTCTAGATTCTACCTCTCCCTCCTTTTGCAGTTTCTTTGTCATCTCACTCACCAGTAGCAGTGGTAGTGGTAGATTACTATTACTGTAGCAGAGTGGCAGCAGCATGTGCCAAATTGTTGCTTGCATTTGACACTAGCAGAAGCAGTAGCAGCTGCTGCTTATTTGTAGCTGGCTAGCTGCAGCAGCAACGCGTAGGTGATCGAGCTTGTAGCTGCCATGACGAGGAATTCCAAGGCGCGCTGGTACTCCTCCTCCGCGTCATTCAAGCAGGGGCGGCCGACGACGGAGACCCACCCCGGCTGCATGGCCATGATGCACCTCATCTTCGCCCCCGGCGCCGGCTGCGTCGG
>KE372954.1:213896-232393 GCA_000418225.1 Zizania latifolia | reverse complement strand
TTTTCTCTTTTTTTTATTTGTATCTCTTGTATCACTGATAGATAGAATCAAAGTGGATAGAGAACGAGAGTCACTCTCTATAAGTAGGGAGGATAGATGAAGATTTCAGAGATATCTAAAAATTAGGAACTAAATAGAGAAACTGTTGAAGATGTATTTTAGATTAAAATCTCTAATAATATAGATATGGAGTTATATTGCACATCTTTGGAGATGCTCGCGATTGGATTACCTCCTCAACTATAGCTCGACTGAACCACAAAAACAGCTCTCAACTTTAAAAATCAGATCAAATTAACACCTTGGTTATTTTGCACAAGAGTTTTATTTGAAATTTGAAACGACATATTTAAATAGACTACCGATTAATTAACAAGATGAAATGTACGTTCGTTTGGGTTTAATTTCCATTACCACAGTGACTGCCTGCCTGACACGCATGCTTACGTGTTTGACGCAAAACAGCAAATATTGTGCATTCAATTGAAAAATATTTTATTGAAAGACCAGATATACATATATATATCGCAACCAACTTACATATATAAAAGTAACGTAACATGCATATAGCAAACAACTACGCACGCACAACAACGGCAAATACATATGCATATATAGCATATGTTGATTTGTCATGAAGGTCATAATCACCCCCGATCATCTCATTGATCGATAGAAATATATTAGTTTAGCTAGTTTTGATGATGAACTCATGATGATGATGATGATGATCAGTTGGCCACCTGTCCTTCCTCGCTGTCGTCGTCGTCGTAGTCGCGAATCTCGTCGACATGCTCGACGATGACGACGTGGACGCCGGGGTCCTTGACGGCGCAGCTGCCGGCGACGAGCACCGAGTTGTTGACCGCCTGGTAGTTGCTGTTGGTGTAGGCGCTCACGATGGTCTCTGCCGCCTCGTTGTCGTCGTCGTCCTCCTCGCCTCCTGCCTCGACGACGACGAGATCCTCCACGTCGCCCGCGACCTCCATCGTGGAGCCGTTGCTCTCCCCCGCCAGCGTGATGATGCTCGTCGACCCTGCAGCCGCGGCGCCGTCGACCTTGGCGGCCTCGTTGCCGGAGAGGGCGGTGGCCAGATGCTCGTTGATCTTGGCAAGTGTGCTGCTCACCTC
Source organism: Zizania latifolia (assembly GCA_000418225.1). Classification (NCBI taxonomy): domain Eukaryota; kingdom Viridiplantae; phylum Streptophyta; class Magnoliopsida; order Poales; family Poaceae; genus Zizania; species Zizania latifolia. Next base: position 231,263 of record KE372954.1, on the reverse strand, counting down.
GGAGGCCATGTTGTTGTTGGAAGCCATCATATATATGGAGTAGCCAACAATGGCGATGGATGTAGTTAATTAGTCACTCGAGTTGCACAATGCATCAATGGTCAGTGAGTGTGTATATATAGCCATTAGCCACGGCAATATATCGATGGAGAATGCAAGTGATGGATCGATCTGATGAGATTCGAGGCTTTGGCTGCAGGGTTTGGGCAAAGGATCGAATCTCCTTTTCCTTCTCTTTTCTTGCGGTCAGGGGTTTGCAACTTTGCATGCATTGCTGCTGCTGCTCACTAAATTAATCTGTCTATATCTATAACACCGAAAAAATTCTACAGAAGAAGCCTCAAACGTTAATATGTGAGGCCTCCTTTGGATAGCTGTCACATAGAAGCAGATGAAATCTAACGGGGCAAATGAATCGAGGCAGCGAGCGGGGAGTCCGATGCGGGCGGCGGGGCCGCCTGCGGGGCGGGTCCGGCTACGCAGGTTTGACGACGCGAGCGACGAGAGCTCCGACGAGGCAGATCCGGTGGAGCGGTCCAGCGACGCGGGCAGTGCCAGGCCGTGGGGCTCCGGCGGCCGCCGCCCTCTTCTCCTCTACCTCTCTGTCTTCGGCCCACTGCCCCGCCGGACCTCGCGCCACCGGAGCTAACGCCGCCCACGTCGCCACACCTGCGCCGTCGCCGGCCCCGCCGCCTCGGTTCATCTCTCCCGTCAGATTTCATCTACTTTCACATGACAGCTATCTGGAGGAGGACCTCACAGAGCAACGTTTGAAGCCCTCCCTCGTAGAATTTTTTCCCCTATAACATGGTCCAAAAAGGGGCCACCTCGTCCACACCGTTAGATTGTGACAGGTTTAGATTAGAACGGTGGAGATTGTGTATAAAGTATATTTTTATTTATAACATTTGTAGAAATGTACAGAAAGTTGTATATCAAATCTCTCATTTGAAATAGACTTTAACAATTCATTCCTACCCGATTAAAGGTGATTATACAGCAAGACTGATTTGAATTAATTAATAGGATAGTGATTAAAAAAATTATGATTCCAACACTGCTCAGCCCAACCCCTTATGACATGCAATTCCCTTTTTCTTTAGGGAACTGACAAGCAAGCATGACTTCATCTGAAAGCAAAGAATAATTATTAATTAATTAATTCAGTGTACTGGTCCTTAATTTGGTTCATCACATATGTGAGCCCAGATTAACTACTTTGCTCACTAAACATGGGCTAGATGCGTGCATGCTTCATTAGCTTTGTTTGATCATATATCTGCTTAAGTTTTTTCCGGCCTAATTAAGTTTTCTTTTCGGATAATTATCTAGCTTTAAGGCTGGACCATGGCCATTCCAATTCCTTTGTACTAGCTAAGGGAATCTGCACTGCAGATATATTCTCAACCTGTACCTAACCTACCTCTCATCACTGTTGTTAGCATAAGGCAGAACAAAACGAGGTCTGGGTTTATATCTTTCTTCTGCTGCTGCTTCTTTTTTTAAGAGCAGGACTGCTGCTTCTTCTGCTTATATATTTTAGAAGGAAGAAGATTAATAAAAGAAGTAGCTACAGGGGTTTATCTCAAAGCTCTAGCTAGGAACACTAAAACAAACAACACATATCACTAGAAAAAACAAAGAAAAAAAGGGGGAAATGATGACTTCTAGAGCTAACTAGCATTCAACTCCGTGGAGGAATCCCTCAATTGGGCGACATCTTGAGAGATGAGGTGAAAGGTTTGAATCACCGTTCTTGCTTCACATTAAAAAATACGGTGATTTTTTTTTTCAAATGTTTTATAGGACATAGATGAACACCCCATTAAGATCTCGACGGGTTTCTTTTGGAGAGGATGAAGAGATCGTTTTCCAATGGTCTGCCGTAGAGGTCACTTGAGATATAGAGGAGAGACTCGAGATTACTTACCATGTTAAGACTAGGTGCTACAGTTCTTTGGCGAACACAAAGTTAAACATAATGTGGACATGGGTTTCTTCCTCTTGGTCACACAGGATACAAGATTGCCTATGGGATCATCCATGCTTGGCAAGGTTATCTGTTGTTAGGATCTTTTTTTTGGATAGAGAACCAAGCAAAGAAACGGTATTTTTCTTCTGCTTTGGCTCGCCAAATGAATGAAGGCCAAGGGGGGCGAGTAGATAGATCCAGCTAGTTGGATAGAGTAAGTATACTTTGGTGTGAAAACTCCGTCTGTCGTCCATCTCCACTTGATGCAGTCCAGCATTGAGGTGTTCCGCTGAAGGCTATTGATCAAGGTCCAGAGGGAGAGATGAACTCCTCTAGTTGGGCGGGTTCATTCAAGCGTTGAAGGCTTCTCAATCAGTTATTGTTCGTGAGCTTTGTCTCTATAGTTCTATTTTTTCTCGTCGTGAGGCGATAGAGACTAGGTGCCAAATCTTTTAGGGCGCATCCATTTAGCCATCTTGACTTCCAGAAGCTGATGCGGTCAACTTTTCCAGCTGTGATTTCTGTAGAGGCGTCAAAAATGTCTGTGTCTGAAGAGTCTACTGGGAGGTAAATGGCAAACCAATCTTAACGCATATCCGTTGCCTCCTTTCAAAGCTAACGAAAACGCAAAGCTCGACCAAAGTGACGGAGGTTTAGAACTCCCACATGTACAGTATTAATTAGTAGCTACTAGCTAGCCGATCGATCCAGCAGAGAAAATAAAGGACACTTCAGTTTCTTCTAGTGTAATTAAACCTCACAAAACTTAGTCCAAAATGCTTATTACTCCTTAATTAGCAGCAGCTATATAGATTGATTTACAGGATTTGATCAGTATACGATTGTTAATTGCTTATGTAAGTGACTTGTCAAGTAACAAAGTAGACAGAATCTGAAATTGCATGGCAATATATATACTACAAGTCTGACATACTTTAATTTGTACACCATGACACATGCATGCTAGCACTGATAACTGATTCTTAATTTCCTCCAGGAACAGAAGAATAAAATTAAGGAAATATATAAGAATTGTATCCTGACCCAAAAAAGAGAAATGATTCCTTGCCTGGCTAGCTAGTTTGTTGGCCTGTTTTATACAGCAATGCAACAGGCAACTAGATGAGCAGCTACATATATATGATCATCTACTGATCTACTGATCGTTGTTGTTGGAAGCAGCAGCAGGAGGAGGAGCAGCAGGAGCAGGAGGTGGTGTGTTCCTCCTCCGGCGTGTGGTAGCTTGTTGAAGCCCAGCCCTCCACCGTATTACCTCAACGACGATGGAGTTTCCCGTCATCCCTACGCCGAACCCAGCAAAGGTCGCCAGGATTATGGATATCACCGCTTGCAAATGGAGCTGCATGCATGCACGCACGTTGTGTTTACGTATGTACGATGAGGTGATTGATAAATTTATGGGATTTAATTGCTTGCTGCGAGCTGAATCTTACATATCTGTAGAACAGATGAGTGAAGAACACCACGAACAGAAACTGAACTGTGGCATAGATCCACACGTATCTTCTTGCCACTGCAATCAATCAATCACGATCCAATCGATTAGGAACTATTCATGATCGATGCTGCTGTATAAAGATGGGAATATTGTAGGTCAACTCGATCGATCGTACTAAACGGACCCATGCTTGCTGTGGTCAAGGATGAGAAGAGGCCTAGGATACATGAGAAGGGCAGTGATATCGCCAACGCAGCAATTCCATCACGCACAACCTGCCACGCAAGGGAAACAATTCAAGTTTCAATTGATTTCATCTACTCTAGTGTTAACAGCTAGCAAACAGAGATAGATAGTTATATGTGTGTACCAGTAATTGTTCCAAGAAGCAGAAGTAGGCGAGGATGCTTATGACAACAAGGATCGGTGTTCCCTGCCACGTTCTGACGAGTAACAAAATGTCGGCAAAGAATCATTCATCAGAGATCGATTTATGTGAATAAATATATGACTTTTGCAACGGGTGTTAACTTACAACAAGCACACATGATTTTACCTACTTGTCGAAAAAGGTTTCGTGTCTTATTTAATATGTCACGAGTCACGACAATATATAAATTACCATTGCCTTCTCAAAGTAGGTAGCCAACTATATTAATATATTAGTGCCATGTCCCTCTCTAACAGTATATATATATCGTGAATACAAACATTAGTTGCAAGTAACTAACTAACAGAAGGAATTAAGGGCTATATATATTGTTAATAACTTATAATTACCTGTAGCGATAGTATCTTGATCTGTTAGCAGCGTTGCTGGCATGGCTGGGGTCAGCAGCCTGCATGCTCTGAACACGAACAAGGGTGACCGGAAGGTTCTGAACCTCCTCCTTGCACACCTCACAGGTCCTGCTTCCCTTCATGCTGAACCACTTGAAGGCACAGTCTCTGTGCGCCAGAGCAAGCTCGCCCTTGCAGGAGCACTCCAGCTTCAGAGTGTCACTCCCTTCGGACAGCTCAACCAAGCAGATCCTGCACACTGCCTCTTCCTCAGGTATGTCCTCTCCTCCATCTTCACCAACCCCTACAAAATGCCAGACCATAGCAGTAATTCAGGACTAGGTCAAAGCTCAAAATGAAACCATATATAAGAGGAGATCGATGATGCATGCACACCTGATTCAGTAGGGACTATTATATCTGCAGGGATGGCATTGCTTGACATGGGGACCGCTGGTGTGGAAGGAACTACACGGTACACACCGCCGAGTGAATTCATTCTCTTGAAGCTTTTTGCATTCAATTTCTTCATGTTCATGGGGAGGGACTGTGACCGGTACATATGGCCCTCTTTGTCCTGTACATCACAGGTATAATATAAGTCAAATAAAGTTCTTGATCAGAAAATTGGCAAGTAAAAAAGTTCATTCAGCTCACACTCACAGCAGCAGCAGAAGCGCTTGAAGTTTTATCGGCTGCTTCCTGTGACAACGCATCCCCTCCTGATGAAACATCGGCCACCGGGAGCGAAGATGTCCTGGACATTCTGGTGTTAAAGAACTTGTTGAACGATGTCTCATATCCTCTAACTGATGACTTGAAGCTCCCTCCTGGCAAGAGGTTCTTGACTGTCTGCCTCAGCATGAGGGATGGTGAGCGTTGAGCCTTTGGGGGAGCACCCGTGCGTCTGTTGGAGGAAGAAGCTGCATGTGCCATTGCTCCTCCTTTGGTATCTGCTTCTGTCGGTGTGGGTGTCAAGACACTCTCGGTCGTTGGTATGTCGATCGAGAGATGCGCCGGCTGGATCTGATTTCGATGGTGATCAGAAGCAGGCTCTTCAAATGGAACAGTACTAGTACTAGCTCCCTACAAAGGAGCAAGAAGAAGCAGATAAAGACTGGAATAGAATGTTGATTGGATTCACAAATCGATCAGACTTGAGAGTAGCATGTGCATGCAGACCATGAATGAAATGAACAACAATACTTGCATCTCATCCAGCCAAAACAAAAGGGTACTCCGGCCTACTTGTGAAGAATCTCAAATCGATGCATGCATGTAGGAAGCGCTAACAGAAAGGAAAATTCAGGGATCCTGCCTTGCCTGCTGCAGATGTAAGTTGCAGCACAGATTAGTTAGCTACAAGTGTGTTTTGGCTGGCATGCAGATGGATGCAGCTATTTTATTTGGCCTGCCTGAAGAAGACTGGAATTACAACATGCATGCAGTTGCCAACAAAAGAAATCCATGTGACATGCAGACAAGCAAAACTCAGAATTCAGGAATGAAAGAAACTAGCTTGATGGAGAGATGAAGGCCAGGTACCTGCTCCGTTTGCGCCATGGCAGATTCTTGGGCGGATGGGATGATGACTGATGACTAGTTAGTTGTTGGCTGCAGAGATATATATGACAAGACTTACAAGGAAGGGGCGTAGCGAGCAGTGCGCGATGATTAGATTGGAGGAGGGGAAGGTGGTGCGACTTAAGGAGAAGAGAGTGGGCAAGACACGCAGGCGCAGAGAGAGCAAGACGAGAGTGAGAGACAGTGCGAGGTGGTGGGGAAGAAGGAGGTGCAGGGAGAAAGAGAGACAGCGACGCCTTCTTCCTCTTTAGTACACAATTACACACACTCGTAAGCTTGCTCCATCGATCTCACTCATCTTCTCTTTTCTATTTGTTTTAGATATTTTTCAACGTAATCTCTTTTAGCTACCACATTAGCACACAAAAACATCGCAGCAACAGGTGCAGCCGTGCTGGTTCCTGTTTTCAATATGTCGTGTCACTTTATACTACCTTCGTACTGAAATACAATAGTATATATGTTTTTATGTAACCTTTCATGTATACTATTTATCATTATTTATTTTCACTATATATCATCAATGATCGTTAAAATAACAATATAAAAGCATTTGTAAATATTAATCAAACTATATAACATATATAATACTAAACCTAAATATTTTTAGCTTAATTATTAATTACAAATAAATATTTTTGGCTTGGTTATTAATTAAAAAATAAATGTTGATATTTTTTACGAACATATGTAATATTTCTGTTGGCGTTTTGAGTCGGCAAAACCATAAAACTTGGGGTCAACCCCTCTTTTCAAAGTTGACAATGATATGCTGATAACAAAGCACCGACGCGTTTTCTTCAGTTACAGTAGCAAAAAGGAGAACACTCATAGCCACTAGTAATATGGATTATGACATGCATGATAGAACCAAGGGCCGCATCTTCTGCATTGCTACGACAAATTTGCCACAAAAAATTCTTGCCATGGCACACTTTTGAGAAATTTTAGCAAATTCTATTTACACGTCTATGGTAATTAGGCCAGAATGCTACGAAACTGACAAATGCAAATAATTGCTACTCAAAAGAAAAGTAAAACTTAGTGGCTGGTACGAATCAAATAAGTTGTGATTCCAACCGTTCCCTACCAATTTTAAATGCTTTTATGAGAACTACATCTCCATGTTCTTCTGTTTGACAAGTGTCGAATTCGACGGCCACGTGTAGAGAGCCATTGTTTTATGTCAAAGCCGCATGCATGTACAAGGTCAAAGGTTTTTAAACCTCGACACGTGAGCATGATTATTGGCATATATGGTTAAGAGGTTCTTGCGAGTTATTATCGATTTATGGGCTGTTAAGATGACACGTACGATTGTGATACACGTTGCCAATGATCTCTACTGATCTTGTGACATAAGAGAGTCGTGTATTTTAGGGTTCATGCGGCGGCGGCAACTGTTGGTCAAGAATCATTTCTCCAATGGAACCGATCTCACAGCCACAAGTTTCCAAAGAAAAAGGGAATTCTTATCACACTCTGCACGGAGTAATTCGTGCATATGTGAAAACGAACTTCGCAAGCAACAAATTCGATGAAATTAGCCGCACATTTTGGACGAACAGTTTACTGACTTCTCGCTCTGGTGTAACCGGTGCATCCGTCCTGATCCGTAAAGAAGATAAAAAATGATGTATTACTTTGGCACATAATTAATGTACCAATCCACAAAATTTTAAACCTGAAAAGGGAAAAGTGTAAAAGATCTAAAATACAGATTTATCCTTTATTTTTCTTCTACTCCCTCGTGTCCCAGAACAAGGCCCTTTTTTACCTTTGGAAAGTAAACAAGATATAACTTTGACTGCACATGTAAATTCAAAAAAGTTGCAAAAATATAATAATCCATCTATCCCATAATATAGCAACATAAGATCTGATTTGACATTTAATAGTGCAACAAATTTAGACAATAATACTATTTAAATTTATTATAATATAAAATATTAAATCACAATAATTTAGTTTACCTGAGGACTACACGTCATTCGATATTGTAAACAATAATTATGGTTTATACTGAGGACTACACGCATCCTAAAATAACTTGGTTTTACGACGGAGGGAGTAACGTGCGTCTATTTGCAGTGGAGGGCAGAGAAGGGAATGGCGGCAGCGAATTCAGTAGCTGTTAGGTCAAAATTTAGGTGGGAATTCAGTACAAGAGGAGAAATGTGGTATTGAATGCTAGATGCCATGTCATACTGAGACTGGCCTCTGCCTTGGGAATCCATAAAGTAAAGGCATGGATTGATATGATTCTGGACCAACTGCACCTCCGCTTTTATGCCGCACCATTTTTCTTTTCATCTTGCGATGAGATGATACTGCTATCATCGCCGTTGCTTTATTATCAGTGGGCACCGCAAATCGACTCCACAACTCCAACCCAATCTCCAATCTCATGCATCAGATAGATATTTAGTTTACCTGATCCAGACTATGAACAAGAACTGGACCTTTTCTCATGACAAGGTTGCAATCTGGGCACTGCTTGCTTTACTGTGACTGGGGCAAACTCTGCTTAGGTCCAGTACCTAAGTAGGGGTGTTCCCTGACAAGATTGCCAATGCATCAAGATAGTAGTTATGACAGGTGTAGGTCATCAGTTCAGTTTCAGCTTCAGTGTACCTAATTTGTGGCTGTGGTCCTTATATATATGCATCCATCCATTTAGGCTTTGGCATGAAAAATGTGATGTGTGAGAATAACGTTCCAGCAGCAGCAATCAATTGTCATGGCTTCCGGGTCATAATACATCATACATCATCATGAATAGATCAAGAAAATTTCAACGCAAATCAAAATCTCTCGACAAGAGTTTGATGAGCCGGCTACTTGTTCACCTCTCAAAAAGCATGACCATCTCACAATGCGAGGTGTGAGGGAACAAATCAACCGCCATGGTTCTCTTGGGAACGAAAGGCTCGGAGTTGGGCATCGACTTGGTCCGCTGCCTCGCCAGGCCAGCGCTGCTCATGGTTCTCCATCCTCGGTGCCCTTTATTCTTTTCCCGATTCTCAGATGTTGGCGTGCAGAGCTCAATCGCATTGGCAACTAGGCTATCTGGATTGCACGAAATATATCTGGTAAAACCAAGGCAGACAGTCAGTTTCGGGGCAGTGACACACCAGCGCATGCTACTTTTACCTGCCAAAACTCTGAACGCTACTAATGATCTTTCACTCTTTCAGCAACAGGACCACTTGGTGGTAGACTGCCAGTATTGGTAAATTAAATTGTAACTGGCCAGCACTTAGCAAAGATGTTTCACTTTCCTTAATGCTTAAGTCCTCTATTCGCAAGTGTAGCAGAAAGCAGGTAAACAAAATACTTACACTAGACGTCGAATCCGTGGATGAGTCCTCAATGCCTTGATCACCTACGAAATTTTCATTGCATAAGCCTCATCCTCCACGGAAGGTTGATAGTTGAATAAAAAACTCAACATTACACGAACAAACAAAAATATAGTGGAGATACAATGGAACAATATGATGGGCTTTGGTGGACGGGACCAAAGGTGGGCCTAGCAAACATGGGTATCCGGTGTGGCCTATGAAGAGGAATCCGACTCTGATAAGGGAGCTTCACGCCTAACTACATGGAATTGACCAGAATGTATTTATAGGCAGCACATGCATGTGTAGGGGCAAGTTCATGCATATGGAATTGAAAAGTAGTTTCACAGTAAGTAATGTGGATGTGATTCATTGCTTCACAGTATGCATGTGTACATACAACAGAAAACAGCCCCACGAATCAAGGTGGAAAATCAGCACATTATCTTTGCATTTCCTGTTAGCTGCATGATGTCTTCAGATTTTCTCTAAATGCATCTGTTATTGCTGGCTCCTATAAAAGATCAAAAGCATGCATAATGACAATGGAAAAAGAAAAGGATTACACCAAGGATCTACTCCAGTTTAGGTCATAGATGGTTCTTCCATCACCACCATCTGCTTTGAACCATGCTATGCCAAGTCAGGCATATATTACTCAGCTTTAAATAATGGATTCCCGTAAAAGTTATCACCCAAAATTTTGTTCTTGCTTTCTTGCGATTACTATGTGTTATATCTTGCTTTATCCCTAAATTCAAATTCAACCAAATTATCTTGACTGGATAGGAAATTCTACTGGCCTGTAGAATTCTCAGAGTCAGGTAGGAGTAGGACCAGTTCCAAGCACAGAAGCATCAGAAAGTTTAGAACTGCCACCAAAATCTTGATACAGAATACGCAAATAAAGCGGCTAAACCTTCCCAACAACCAATAAGGCTATTGTGGCTGGTTGTAGCATAAATTATTACTAGTTTACTACTATGCTAGAAACTAGAAATCTCACACATAAACATACCACAAATCTTATTGCACGATTTAAAAGAGCATATACATAAAATCCATAGCCTAGGTTAAATTTATTATGAAGATGTAGATTACTAGCACAATAATGTACATACAGAATAAATGATATCAAATTTCCTGAAAAAAATCACAGTTCACTCAGTGCCCTAACAATGATCAAGAGCTATGTTGATGAATCATCATTATCAGATAAGTTGTAATAACGATGCATCAAAGAAATCAACATAAGTACCATGTCTCATCTTGTGGGCATGCTTTCAACAGAAGCATTTGGTAATAAAAAGGGGCAAAGAATTGCAACAACAATAAACTAAAAGATTGAAATTTACTCACAGTGGGGTGAAGCCCAACACGAGGAGGGTCGACAATAGCAACAATGTCCTCAAACTGGCATGCAGTAGCTGCAGTCACATCATTGTTAGAAACAGAAGAACCATCATGGCATGTATTGCTGTCCTCCAAACAGTCAGACACTTTCGTGTCAACAGTCTCATTGATCAACAATGCTTCCCCATGGTTTTCTTCACCAATGGCTTCATTGTATTCATCATGCCTGCCTTCCAACCCATTGCTAACCTTACCATTGGAATTCCCCTTTATCTCATCAATGGCACAAGAAGAAGAATCAATCAACGTTTCCCTGAGCTGCTGACTTTCACTATTTTCATTTTTCTGCTCTGAACTGTCCATATTTTCATCATTACTCTGAGCATCATCAACTACTTTCTCACCTTTTCCTGTACCACTTACTTCACCTTCAGATACAGGAATGTCCTTCTGTGGTGAACCAAGATATTCGGTGAGAAGAGACTCCATCACATCTTCGGCCTGTTTACTCCCAAGATGGGAAATTCAGATGAGCTTACTGTGGTTAGTATATAAAATAGGAAGTTCAAAGGAAACTGAATAGGATTGACATCATGGTAGCTACAATGAAAATGGAGTGATGGAAACTTCTAGGATTATAACAGCATGAGGCTCACCTTCCCACAGACAAAGCGGCAATTCCTTACACCATTAATGAGTGCATTTCTCTGAGCATCCAAAACTGCTGATTCATTCATTTCAATTCCAACAACCTAGCACATTTAAAAATGAACTCACTCAAAATCAATCATTGACTTCTCTACCATGAAATCCAAATTCTACACAAGCTAGGCCCATCAGTGGTTGTATATTATACTGGAATAAGAACTATCATTCACAATCGCATGGTGTGTAGAGAGAAATCACCATTCCAACACGGTGTGCTAAGGTCAGGCCAATTGTTCCTGTTCCACAACACACATCAAAAAGCAATGTGCCCAAATTGAGATTTGCCCAATCACCGGCAAGGGTATATAGTCTTTCTGCTGCAAGAGTATTAACCTGTGTAATAGTTAGTCATTACCAAACTTAACCATCAAAGCTAATGGACAAAGCTGTTCGTAGTTTCAACTACCTGAAAAAATGCTGTTGGTGATATGGAGAACTGCAGATTGCCGATGTGATCATGGATTCTTGTTTTATCCACCGCACCTTCTGATTGGCATCCTACTTTTGGCACCAATAGTGGGATCAGTGGACAATCAGCTGGTGCAGCATTTGAAATTCCTTTGTGATCCTGCATGAGAAGCAAATGATTTCATAGTTGTATATATTTCTAGATAAACTATGTAAAGTTCGATTCCAACAGTAACATCTTCTACCAATGCTCACATGTAGATCAGCTTGCTAAATGCGCTTTATGAACTCTCTAGACCACTATTTTATATTTTTAGTACAGTAATGACTCCTAGATGTTACTGGACAGCATATCGAGTTACAAGAAACCTATATTCTAAGATAGTAAGAAAACAAGTTTACAAGAGTGACCAATTTAGATATGCTGGAATGCTGAAAGGGAAGCATACAACGAGATCATAGTTCCAAACCAGCTGCTCAAACTTACTTGGACTACTATTGTTGTTAGAGGCAACGGAGGTGAGCATGTGGCTGCTCCTTGTTCCAGGGCAACAGTCAACTTGTCAAATTCATCTTTCATTAATGCCTCATCAACACCACTAGAGCAAACCTGAAAGTACGAAGTCAGATAGATAATGTTGCAAGTAGGAAAATTTATTACATTGAAGTGATGCTACAAGACTAGTAGCCTAGAATGCACTTTATGATTTTGACTCTTGATGTTATAATCCCTACATTCCCTTTACTTGTCATTTAGGACATCAAAGAATCTCCAATACCCATATTTGACCATTAGTTAACTAATAATATGATTGTCAAAACTGTCATAAACATATTGAAATGAAAGTATTTTGTGGCAAATCTACTAATGTCATTTTGATACGGCAAATCTTAATATTTTTTCATACATTAATACATTATTCGCCAAAAATTCTAAGGTTTGATTAAGCATATTATAAAACTGCATCTATTTGAGGATAGGGTCCTACCTGAACAATGAGCATGACTTCTGATATTTGTGTTTCTGCATTCTGTTCAACAGCTTGAGCTGGACTTCTTCCCTCTCGAACCTAACATAGTAATCATGCTGTGAGAATTATTCTACTCAGAATCAACAAAATTTTGAAATAAAGTGCATACTACACCAACAGGAAACAAACATATAAGCATCTGCTGAAAGACATGAAAGCTTTGAGAGATCATACTGTCAATTGACGCCAAAATCCACAATTATCAATTCTGTTCCACACAGGCAAGCTTGACAATTGCAGAAAGTCTTGGAACATCAGGGCATATTTATAGGAAATTCCTGAGACATTTGGGCAGTCCACAGGTTCCTCAACAGCAGTCACACCTTCCCTGTATTTTGTATTTTTGTTTACCAATCATTAGCACTGGAGCATGAACAACAAACAATAAACAAATAAGCAAACCAACCTAAAATTTCCAAGCATAAACCCAACTGTCTTTTTTCCCTCCAAGGAAAACCCCACAGAGAATTCACACTTATTACGGTATCCATTAATCACTGGGGACTCCAAAATGCCCTCAAGCTTGCAAGGAAGACCACCTGCATGATTTAAAAGGTAATCTGACAAACTTAAAGGGAAAAAGATGGAACCAATGGAAAGCTGTTTCTAAGATTAAGACAAGTCTTAATGTCCTAATCAAATAATATACTTCTCAACAATAGGTGATTAGGAGCGTAGGAATTCCCATTTAACTAAAGCTTGCATTATATCTTATTAGTAACTTTAACTACTAACCTGCCATCTCCTGCTCCTAGTTTTAACTCTTATTAGACTAGAGATTATAAGAAAAGCTATGCACATGGATCATCCAAATCCACACTACATTTCTGCAATTTTCCCTATTAGTTGCCAGAAATAAAATAGCATGTGAAGTTATCACATTTTGGATGCAGTTGTATTACAGAATCTGTATTTAGATTTTAGATCGTCGCAATTACTAAGAATATCTTGTATCCAAGCATCCAACATAACAGGAGTGGGAGGCTACCAATTTCCTTGGATTTAAAAACCCAATCTGGAAGGGGGATGGCAGTTGGGCAAGCTTTCCTAGCATTGCGAGTCTGCAACAGTAGAACATAATAAGACAAGGGACTACCCTTTTCAGTAAATACATTGCTTAACATAAAACAGAAGAAGATTATGGCATTGATCTTACAAGCCTCTTCAGTATCTGTGCAACAGAATTCTTTTTGTGCTCTAGCTGATCGTTATAAGGCATGTGAGCAAGGGGAGTAACTGCGTCACGGACACTTTTTTTACTTGATATTGCTGCTTCAGGTGCAGATGTCCCCACAGGAGGAATAGCAACACTAGTACCATTTTCTGTTGCCACTCCATTATCAGATACAGGCCCTTCTGTGTGCAGCTTTTGATGAGACCTACGATTGGCATCTGCTATCTTTATTTCTTTTCCATTAGACCGGTTCTCTGTAAGTACCTACTCAAGTCAAGGAGGAGTCATTGTCATTTGCCAGGTGCACAAACAGGTTCTTAATATGAACATACCAATAATTACCTCAATAGCATTTTTCAGCTGTTCAATACTTCCAAAAGTCACAAAACCAACTGTCATTCCCTTCTTCTTCTTTGCTGTTGCATATGGGATTCCCTGCACCACCATCACTGAAGTTATAGCATTTAGGTGGCATAGATTAACATGATTTCCAGTTGCAAAGTTCCATCCTTATTTACGGAATTGAAAAGGGTATGCTCCCTCTGTTTCGCAATATTTTGCTATTTCCATCGAAAGTGTCACTGCACATTTATCCACTGAGGAAATCAAAAGTTTTGCTATTAAACATTTTCAGTTTTCCACTCTCTACTACTTTAGTGCTGTAAAAGAGCCAAGTGGTTGAGTTGATGCCATATGTCTAATAGGGTCTGTCCAGTTAACTTTTTTCACGTACATTTTTTAAAATTTAGTCCTGCTAGGCCTATGTGCATGGTGGGCTTGGACAAACATTGCAAAATTGAGGGGGTATTGTACAAGACAGGCATGCACTTCTAAGTCTGTTGAAAAGCTAAGATAGTATTTTATTTTCCAGATTTTTATTCAACAGATAAACATGCAATCTGCATAGCTGTTATCATCATCAGTTTGTCTCTTAATCCCTTAATGCTAAATGTACTTCATATGGGTGCTGGGAGATGATTATTCGTAGAACCAGGAATACTTAATATTGGCATATATTTATAACAAGCTACTAAAATTAATCAAGTGTATTGTACAAAAAAATTGAAATAAGTACAGATTCCAAAAGCTTGAAAACAAACATGCACACCACACAACTTACATATTATGAAAACTGAAAAGGTGCTCTTCCTTTGTGAAATGTTTGGAAGCTACAACTGATTGTCTTTTATTTTTGACCATCTCAAATCTTTCTCATGATCATTGCTCAAAATTATTGATTTAGTTTGTAAATTATTCCAAGAAACCTTGAATTTATATCTGGGAGAGCATGATGAGGCCTCCAGACAAGCTTCCAATACTCGACCGTGCTTCTCTTTGTACACAATAGCCACAGGAGCAATGTAATGTAAATTGCATCGATCAAGTATACAGAAGCCTATGTTAGTTGGGGGAGGAGGCAGCTCTTTCCTCCTTGAGTAGCTCCTCTTTTAATCTTCTTGGGGTGGACCTTTCTCTTGTTGTGCGGTTGATCTCTGGAGTCCCCTCGGGGTCTCCCTCTGTAACATTTTCTACCCTTCTAATATATTAGCAGATCTCCTGCTTCTTTAAAAAAAAAGTATACAGAATGAAGACATATACTAAGTGGAACATGGTAGATGGAATAATTTGATTGATGCTATCAATAACCAGCTGCTCTGATTCAATCTTAGGTAGAACCACAGTTATACGGGAGTTTATTGGGTTGGTTTCCAAAACAAGTGCTTGTGTTAAGGAATTTATGAATCAAAGCAGAATTTTGTTTTCATGTTGTCAAAATCTTTTAATTGGCTTTCCACATAAGCCGGGGACTCTATCCCTGTTTTTTTTTTAAAGGGCAGAATTTTGTACCTGGAGACGCCACAAGGAGAAAGAAGTGAGCGATAGAATAAAATTACTTGCCTGCTCTTGGAGGAAGGTCTTGAGCCTGTCGGCCGCCCATCCCCTGGGAAGCCCGACGAGGCACTTGTCCAAGGACCTCTCGTCCACGGTGACCACCTCCTCCTCGGCCTCCTTGGCCTCCGCGGAGACCTTTCGGAGCTTCTTGGCGCGGTCGGAGGTGGGGTCCCACGTGCCGTCGGGGCGCGGGCGGAGCTCCTCCTCTGAGTGCGCGTAGCGGCAGGAGTCGCCGTGGCTGCACCCGTCCTCGGCGGAGCCGCGGCGGCGGAAGTAGGAACAGAGGCTCGTCTTCCACATCGGGTGCTGGGCGCCGCTGTTGGCGGCCTCCTCACCAACGGAGGATGCATCTCTGGTGGACTTCTCCGGAGAATCCTCCCTCTTGCGCTTCTCACCGGCGAGGTCGGGCTGCGGCGGCATGTCGTTCTCCATGGGTGGCGGCGGCGGAGGCGGAGGCGGAGGGCAACGAAGGTGCTGCGATTCAGTGAGGCGACGCTGCTCTGTCTTGTGGGCTCTCTTTCTTCCCAGCCCACTTAGCTCAGGTTCAGGTAACCGTTCTCGATCCGATGAGCACATGGCACCGCACCCGATCCCGTTAGAACTCCAGTTAAACGACGAAAACAGTATTAGAATGATGACGAAAAGTCTTTGTAACATATTCTCGTCACATGGCCTTTAAATAAGACCAGACATCTATTCGTATCACATTCCTGCCACATAACCGACCCAGCCCGGACGTTTCTCTAAAAAAAATATAAAAAAAAACGATCCAGCCTAGACGGCCGGTCAGTTACTTGTTTAAATCTTGCAAAATCCAAAATTTGAATTTAAAATTTTGAACCAAATGATAACCGAGTGGTTTGGCTTAATAACAGCTCGGTTAGCTTCACTAAAGCGATCAGTTTGTGTCAAAAAACGGTCGTTTTTTAAAAAATATAGAAAAACAGGAAAACAATAGAAAATATAAAAAAATAGGGAATATGTAGAAATGTAGGAAAGTAAAAATTTGTAGTACGATGCTAAAAATATTTGGTATGATATTTATTATTTTTTTTGAATTAAATGGTTGTGAACACAACTTTAGTAATGTATTTTTTGTGAAAAACAAAAAAATTGTGCTATTTCGCTAGGGAAAAAACTTTTTATCTTTCAAACCTTGTTGCGCTCTAAAACTGTTCAAAATATGAATATTGTTGAAAAAATTCACCAAAAACATCATAAATTTATCTTGTATTTGTAGGATTTTTTGGGTTTTTCTAAAATTTTTAATTTTCAATTCTGAATTAATCGGTCAGTTTGCCCTTACCGACTAGCAGTGGATCAACGGTTACTGCTTGGTTACGTTAACC
Organism: Zizania latifolia; assembly: GCA_000418225.1. Taxonomy (NCBI): domain Eukaryota; kingdom Viridiplantae; phylum Streptophyta; class Magnoliopsida; order Poales; family Poaceae; genus Zizania; species Zizania latifolia. The sequence goes on along the minus strand of KE372954.1, from coordinate 214,208 downwards.
CTGACTGAGATAGCAAATATTAGTGATTCATTTGAGAATTGAGATACTACCAAAATTTCAATCTTGAAGATAATACCTTTCTTGAGAACTATAGCAACGATTGTAGCCTTGTTACTGAAAGACGCGAATCTCTTTTTATGACCAATCTATAAAAAGCTAGTAAAATTGTATAATGTCATTAAATATGGAATGAATTGTCATTTATTTTTCTTGTTTTATGAGAGGCGATGACAAAAAGGACTGTGCACCATATTTGCAACTACCACTCACTCATAGGCGTTTAATGAGTTACGTTGTCGACGTGGCATTGTG
>KE372954.1:148320-167356 GCA_000418225.1 Zizania latifolia | reverse complement strand
TGACGATCTAGGCTGATCCGTGTGGAGGCTGCCAAATGTCAGCCGATGAACCGCCGATCTAGGCTGATCAGCCTACATCGGTACACCAAGTGCCGATCTAGGCCGACCGGCCTAGATCGGCGCTTCACCGGCCAAAATAGAGCTTTATAAAAGGGGGCCCGAAGCCCTCCTCCCACCCGCGCCTCACTTCATCTCCTTCAGCTTGGAGCTCCTAGGTACGCCTCTTGTCCCCCTTTTTTTGTCATTTTTAGGTAGTTAGCTTAGGGTAGTTTAGTAGTAATTTAGGAGTAGTTTAGTAGTTTTTTAGGGTAATTTAGAAGTAGTTTAGTAGTATTTTAGTTGTAATTTAAAACTAGTTTAATACTATTTTAGGGGTAGTTTAATAGTACTTTAGGAGTATTCTGATGAAGTACTTTAGGAGTATTCTGATGAAGCTTTTAGAGTAATTTAGACATAGTCGAGAGATAGTTTAATGGTAATTAAGGGATACTTTACAGATAATTTATAGATTTATAGGTACTTCGAACATAATTTATAGATAATTAAGGGATACTTTAGAGATAATTTAGGTGTACTGTAAGCATACTTTAGTGATAATTAAGGGTTATTTTAGAGATAATTTAGAGGTAGTTTGAATAAAATTTAGAGATAATTTAGGGGTACTTTAGAGATGATTTAGAGACACTTTAAACATAGTTTAGAGATAATTTAGATGTGCTTAATATACCTTATTCTGTGTAGCTTTCTTGCGCGTGCTAGCTTGCTGACGTAAGAGCCGACGGTGACTGCATCCACTGCTGTTTCAGGTATCTAAACATACCGTACTCTGTTAGATGTTTTCCGTCGTTTAATGTAGCGATACTTTGAACGTAATTAGATGTAGTTCTGTTTAGTTAATTCGCATGTTGCTAAATAAGTGAATTTGATCTATCGCGCTAGACACGTAGTTATATTTTTTATATTGTTTGCTGCTTAATATTTACAGACATGTCAGATAGAACATCATTTAGGATTTACTATGGAGATGGCAAAGTACTTATTGGTCATGATGGTGCTGACCTTATTAGTTTTTAATATACAAAAAATAGTTTAAATCGGATGGTTGAGCGTAGCATCGAGAGTGTTAGACGGTGGCTTTATTATATATTTCGATTGGATAGAGAGCAGTGGGAGTTGTATGTGTATGCCCGATGCAGTCGTACAGCCGAAGGGTAATTTTGGGAGATGGTTCCTGTTACCTCGACCGTCATGTGGAGAGGATATGTCAGAAAGGCGCTAGATCAAGGTTGGGAACAGATTTTGCTTATCTATTTTACTCCTCGTGCCTTTCGTACTCCAGACCCAGCACCGGACTAAGTTGCTGAGTCTGGAGTATAATTCGAGGTCGGCTAGAGTAGCCAAGTCCAGGAGCTGATCTCTAAGACGGATGAAGTGCCACATTCTAGGGATGCTCTCCCATCTACGATAGCTAGGGTTGCTGAAGGGCAAGCTGATAAAGGGGAGGAAATAAATGCCATACCTAACTTGCTAGAGAGAGAGGACCAAGACTTCGAGGAAGCAGTCGAACAGGGTGTCAACGATAGCTCAGACGAAGAAGAGAAAGCAGGGGATGACAACAATGAGAATGAAGAGGAAGACAATATGATTCTCAACGAGTGGCAACCACAATATTATGATGCTCTTGCTATTAATGAGGGCCGTGATACTCGTTGGGAGTATGGACAGAACGAGGTCTAGAAAGATACGGTGTATCCTACCAAAGATGTAGTTCAAGATGCCGTGAAAGCTTGGGCATTGTCACTTCGATGGTTATTTCGAGTGAAGAAGTCGAACCGTACAATGTATGACGTTGTGTGCAAGAGGGATGATTGTCCATGGAGAGTTCGCGCACATCAACCGAAGTGGGGAATTCATTGGGTATGCTCAATTGTGGTGCAACATACATGCGTGGTCGATACAGCTATAACCAGGCACAAGAATCTAAGTGTCAAGTACATTGCGGGGGTGATGTATTCTGAGATTGTTAAGAATCTCAGTTATGAGCCTCGGGCCTTAATACTTACCATAGAGAGAAGGTTTCAGTATACAATCAACTATTCTAAGACATGGAGGGCTAAACAGAAGGCGCTCGAAATGAGATTCGGTACATTCGAAGACTCATATCATAACCTGCCTTTCTGTCTGGATACGGTGAAGAGGCGCAACACTGGCACATACTTCTCTTTCGAAGAGAAAGAAGCGATATTTTCGGAGGGTGCGCCGATTCTACATTGAGTTTTCTTTGCACTCGGTGCTTGCATCCGGGCTTTCCAGTACTGTCATCCTATTCTTTGTGTGGATGTCACATTTCTAACTAGAAAGTATAGAGATCAGATATTGACCGCTATTGGTGTTGACGGCAACAACCAGGTTATGCCAATTGTCTTTGGCTTCGTAGAAAGTGAGAACTACGAAAGTTAGTTGTGGTTCTTACGGCACTTGAACATTGGGGTTCTTCAGGGCAGGCCAAATATTTGTTTGTTGCATGACCGACATGCTAGACTTACAAAGGCAGTCCAACATATAAAGCATGATCCAGAAGAGCCATATCCTTGGAAGGACATTCAATCTCGATGGTGTATGCGTCATCTAGGTGTGAATTTCTACCGTCACTTTGGGAAGAATAAAGAATTGACTAATCTGTTGAAGAGACTGTGTAGCCAAAACCAAGAGAGAAAGTTCAAGGCTTTGTGAACGAAACTTGATGAGCTAACATCAAAATACAAACATGAGAAGGCCACAAGGCAGCAATCTAGAAGTGATTCGAAGCCAGAGCCGAAGCCACTTTATTCTCTGCCCACTGATGACCAACAGACGATCCGCAAATGGCAGAGGATGAAAATTCGATGCTTTTTAGATTGGATTAAATTCGAGAGTAGGGAGCATTGGTCTCTACTCTATGACACTCACGGTGCAAGGTATGGCATCATGACCACCAATCTTATAGAGGTGTATAATTGGGTCATACGGGGTATGCAATGCTTGCCTTTGGTTGGTATTGTGGAGGGCATAATCCGTGGAACCACCCGATACTTCGTGGACCGGCATACTGCTGCTTTTATGGTGCATAGCGACGAGCGCTATTTGTATTGCAGAAAGATTACGGAGTACTTCATTGAGAAAAGTAAGAAGGCAACCCAGCATCGTGCCATCAAGACAAGTTCCCAGGAACTCCGTTTCGAGGTAACGTGTAGAGACAAAGGTCGGTGAGAAATAAATCGGGATGTTATTGCTCATGAGTGCACCGTTACGGACACTTGTCGGTGTGGCTGCAACAAACCATCTCTGTACCACAAGCCATGCAGTCATGTCATGGCGGCGTGCGCCACATTTAATATGCATGTCAGGGTGTACTTGTCTGAATACTTCACAAAAGAGAAAGTCCTTCAGACTTAGAGCAGTGAACTCCGAGGGTATGGGATTGTCAGCTCATTCACATCTCCGCCAGATGGTGCACGTCGTTGGGTGCCAGATTTCTAACGTGTCAACTCAAATGTGGGAAGAAGAAAGACACGACGCATTCGGAATGATATGGATGAATCCGAAGCAGGAAGAAAAAAGAAAAGGTGCTCTTTGTGCAACATGGCTGGACACACGTACAAGAATTGCACAGAAGCCGGCACAAGTAGTCGAGGCCCCCCATGATATATAGATCACCGTACATCACATAATGTACATAGTCTCCAAGATGTAGGTATGGTAGTTACTTCACTTGTTAATTATCATATGATGTATCTTTGGCGCTAATAATATTTGTTTGTTTTACAACATGCAGATGGATGATGATTGCCCCTACGAGCTTCTCTCCACCACGGTCGACGGCTACCACCGGGCACGAGCACTCACGTCCACCGATCCGGATCAGCCTGATCTTGTCCCACTCCGAGTCTGGACACCGCAGTATCTCTGGAGCATCCATCCCCGATGGATTGGCAGGTTAGTTAAGCAAGTACAATGGTCGTTCATATTTTATTTTTATCTCGTTACGTGACTAACATCTTCTTCCATGCAGGTTGCGCGGTGCTGGCTTACTCCCTCTAGCTAGATTGGTCGATGGAGCCACCATGTTTCCATTCGATAGAGCTCTTCTCACGACGTGGGTCGACAGATGGCGGCCGGAGACACACACATTCTACCTGCCTTTGGGGGAGGTGACGATCACGCTTGAGGATGTATCTTACCTGCTATGACTTCCAATAGCAGGAATAGTAGTTGTCCCGAATGATGTTCAGCTAGATTGACGCGTTGACATGCTCGCGCGCTTCGTGGGAGCCCATCCCATCCTGCCTGGTGGCGTGGCAGTGGAGGAGTTTACAGACACACGGGCCGACGCAGAATTGGTTGCGTCAGTACCAGGTATGTCATTTTAACATGGTAATGAAATTAAACATTAACTTATCCACAGTGGCTGTATACTAACGTTTGATCTTTCATAGGCGGAGCACCTAGCTCTCGATGCTGACGATTACATCGTTAGTCGGCACTTGGAGGCTTACCTCCTTTAGCTTTTCGGCTGGGTGATGTTCACCAGCACACTCCACGACAGCGTCGATAGGCACTTGGTGCAGTTCGCCCGAGCCATCACCGATTCACCCGACGATGGCGTTCCACAGTACTCATGGGGATCTGCCGTTCTTTGTGCCACATACCGTGCTCTTTGCGACGGATGTCGACGCCGGACGGCTAGCGCGTCTATTACTGGGTGTCCCTTATTGATACAGATCTAATTGTACGAGAGGGTGCAGATTGGTCGGCCCCAGGTTGACATGACACCATACCTAGGGAGCCGCCAGACGAGGACATCGACCGATCGACTATGGGCACACTTTGGTGTCGACGACGGGTCAGTATTTGTTGTACTTAATCATTCATCAAAATTAATTTCGTACTGATATTTCTTCTTTTGCAGCCTTCTTGGGCCCACTCTCAGACCCACCTCTCCTACCCAGACTACACGGCGCAGCTCGACAACATTCGGGCGCACGACTTTCGTTGGAGACTTTACATGCTAGGCGAGATCATCCGGTGCGCGCCTTACGGGCTCTCCACCTTGTGCTTGCGGGACGCGGCATACTGAAGGACACGTAGATGCCTCGTATTCGATGTCATGATTGAGGAATATGCTCCCTACCGCGTCTGTCGATAATTTGGACGAGCGCAGTACTTCCTATGTTGTATACAGACCCAGGTGCCTGCTCAGATACACCGGTGAGCTCCTACACACGTACATACGAACATGCGTATCACGTTTTGCTATTACCTACCATTGTAAACCTTAATTTAAATGATTTGCTATAGGAACACGCGAAAGGGAGTACCTGGCGGTATTCTATGGGATGTTAGGATGCAGCCATGGGTCGCCTAGTGGGAGGGTGCGCTGGAGAACCTAGATGAGGAGGACGACGACTACGACCCTACGACTTACTATCACTACCTTCGATGGTACTCCATTCGTACCAGGGTTCGTCTCGTCAGAGGACAGGGTGATGGTCCTCCACCCGCGGCTGGTGTGACGCACGGACATCCTTCTCACATGGTCGCTGCCTTTCAGGAGTCGGTATGTACAAGAATTGTCTAATCTCTGATGATTGATGATTGATACTACGTGACTATCTGACTTTATTCTTTTGCAGTCCGATCATATGTGAAACGCATGGAACTATATCGACGATATCGTTCAACGGTGGGTCGGCGACGTTGGTGTGGTGCACAACCCTCTGGACTGGACGGGAGTGTGGGCGGCTCTCGACGAGACCGACGCTTCTATCCACCTCACATCTGTACGGTCACCTTCTCCAGCTACTGCCCCTCAGCCACCTCCTCCAGCTCCTCGTCCACAGCCAATGCCTATGATGCCGGCACCCCTACCAGTGCAGGCCTCCACAGTATTGGTATCCCTCGCACCAATACTTCTATGGTTCAGGCCCATCATCGGCAGCGGGCCCATCGGGACATGCCGCACATCCACTATTGAGATATGGAGCACATCAGACACCTGGTGAAAACTGTACAGTCTTACACCGTTTTACATCGTAATCTAAATTATGTCACTAATAACTCATATGTTTGCACAGCGCCGTATCCATATCAATACTGGTGAGCTGGCATGGACACTGCCTATCATAGTCCGTCTGGATCGGTAGACTCTAGTACCGGTGGTTAGCATGACTCAGGAGGTTACGACGCCTAGGAGAATGGCACCGCTAAGGTGTTCGGGACTTCGCAGCTTGAGGGAGCACCACCACCGACGCAGCCGAAGCAGCAGCCCGCTAGACCGCTTAGGGTGCGCCGTTCGCCTGATAGGTTTACCTTCTCGGAGCAGGCACCGAGACGCACTCAGGGTAGGCGTGGTGGTTAGTACGGCTTGAGGTTGTTATCGTAGGGACGGACGATTTATACTGAAACATTTATTACGATATGTCGTATTATGTCATTATGCACTTAATATTATGAACATACACTTCGTAGTATCTCTGCTATGTACTATCTACTCATAATTTGAGCTTACACTTTAATACCACATTTGACGAGCTTGTTTGCAGATGTATGTTTGCCTTCAAAATAGATATTGCAATGGCATGATATAATCATTTAAGTAGTCCAGCATCAACAACTTCTAACAAAATAGTTCATGACATAACACAGTACATTATAATGGCACATGCAAACGTGATTATGTGTCTTTAGGGAAATAAAAATAGCTGAGACTTATTCAAACTGACTACTGAGTGCAGCGAGGGTACTTTCCCTTCCTTATGGTGTCTGATCCTGCTTCCTTAGCACGACGAGCCCTCTCTCGCTTCCTCTCTCTTTTAGCCTCACGCTCCTATTTTGCCTTGCGCTCCACCTCCTCTCTCCTCTTCTCTTCTTCCTCACGCTCACAGGTCCGTTGGTATCGCATCTCAAAAAGCTCCCTGTTGAACTCCTTGTGTCTCATAAGTTCTGCCCAGTCATCAGGGTGCACCTCCTTATCAATCCATTCGACAAAGTCACAGAGCGGAGGTGACGACGGTGGAGGAGTTACCTACACGCAGAAACGTTAGTAGAGATATTATAAGTAATTTATTTGAGAACAAGATATAACTGAAGAAATAGCTTAATTATTCATACCGGTTTATTAGCACGTGGTCCACGCTTTGGCCTTGGCTTTGGTTTTTTAGGAGTGTAAGAGTAGTTGCCACACTTCCAAAACCTTATCTCGTATGTGAGGTTATCCATATTTCTCATGAACTTACATTTATCTCCACAAAAACACATAGGTGATTCAACATCTGCCGGCGGACGGTGACGAGGATCGTAACCGTACTCAAATTTGTTCTTTTCACCATCTACGGTAAGAAAATATGCAATTGATATGTCGACATAAATTTAAAATGTTACATTTATACCCACATGTTCTACATGATCTCATGATACCTAGAACAACTAACAAAAACACATATTTATTTAATATTCACATAATTATCGCTAAAGTGTGTTTAAAAAGGTCTACATTATTGCTAAAGTGTGATTACAATACCCCTAAGATACTTCTAAACTATTTCGAAATTGATAAAATATATTTAAATTACCTCCAAATTATGTTTAATTAACCTATAAATTATGTTAAATCTACCACTAATCTACTCCTAAATTATCCCTAATATACTCCTAAAGTACCTCTAATCTACTACTAAACTATATCTTGAAGAAAAAAAGAGAGAAAACAAAGACATACCTGGAAGGAGAAGTGACTGCCTGTGGGCTAGGAGGAGTTGCAAGGGGTGGCTGGGAGGGGGGCTTCGGCTCTCTTTTTATAGAGCTGATGTCGACACGTGAAATGCCGGTGGCCCTAGAACGGTAGACCATGTGCCGATCTAGGGCCACCTGCCCTAGATCGGCACTTCATGTGCCGACAGGACCGCGTCAGAGGCCGATATAGGCCGATTGGCCTAGATCGGCTGATGAACTGTCGATCTAGGGCCGATTGGCCTAGATCGGCCGTTCAAGCGCCGACAGAGATCTAGATTTACAATTTTTCAAAAACTATGTACCAAAATTAAAATTTCATTTTAAAATTATATTATTTTAAAAAAATTCCATCAGCCTCAGCGTGTTTGTTCGGTAGATTAGAATTTCGGCCCATTCATATGAATCGATCATCAAAAACAAGGCCTCAAAGAATCTGTGGTGCTCAAGGCTTTTCCTCATCCCAGTTTCTGTACCACTGCCACCGAATCTTCTTCCTCCTCCGTTTCATGGATCTCTGATGTACGTACGGCTTCTGATCGATACCACATGGTGTTGGAGTCCGCGTAAGAAATTTCGCGCATGGACTTGTCGCCGTCGACATCGATGAACCACCACCCGTAGCATCAGGCATCAGCCGCCGCGCGCTTCTTGGCAGCTGATCCGCATCCTCGATCTCCGGCGCGAGCGCAGGAGGACCTTGCTTTGCTACACCAGCCGCAGGAGCCGCAGTGGCTGCACCAGGCACCAGCGCAACGCCACGTCCTCCATCGCCGCCGGCAGACCGGACGTACGTACATGCGGAGGCTGCAGCTGCACACATCCGTCGACATAGTTGTATTAATTATTAAACGATAGCTCCTAGCAACTCCAATAAATTTCAGTCATCGGTTTCTTTATACACCTCGTCACTAGTGTTCTTTGTCCTTGCTACGTCTGCTCCCACACGTGCCTGCTTCGGTTGCTGCTGGCAACCATGGCTCTTGCTCCCTCTTCTCCTCCACGCGGTGTTGTTGTCTCGTCCTCGGTTACGTCTTCTCTCAACTGCACATGTCACCACGTGGGGCGGCCACTCTAGCCGTTCTACTGCTTCACCACTGCTAATACATCAAGTTGTGTGCTAATTTATTTATTTTATCTTTTTATTTATCACTCATCACCACCACATGTTCAATAAAATGTCTATGTTATATGTGTAAGTCAGTCTTTCTTCTTAGATTAGTACAACTAATTTTCGCTTGTAAAGTAAAAGACATTATTTCTTTTACTAGATCAAAGTCTATTTAGTATTAATAAATTAAGTAAAAATATATATGGCGATTATGATATATTGGGGTTCTATCTCCAATTCAACCGTGTTGATAAGTCGTTTACGATGGTAGGAACCCAAAGATCACAGAAGGAAGGCAATCTTTCTCCTCCTCTCTTGGTCGATCCATCCATTAGTATAGTTATATTTACTAATCCTCTCTTCTCTTATCACTTCATCTCAATTATTTGTAGAATTGGATTTTACATAATGGAAGTAATTCCCAGCAGATTAATTAACTGTCGTAGCAGGCATCAAGATTTTAATCTTGGTATGTCATGAAGTCATTCACCCACAGCTTAAAAAATGTTTATCCTTCCTTTAAAAATGTCTTTTATCCAGCCTTGATTGGTTGATCTAATGTGCAAATTGTGCAAACTTACAAAAGCAAACAATGTAACTACACATCAAATCCACCTTACAACTCAATGTTGCACGTATCATTTTGTTTCACAAATTTTCCGCGCAACATGTGGGGTTTCATCTAAGCTTATTACGAGATTGACATAATTCGACTAACAAGGACAAGAAAGCAGGAACAAAATATCGGACAGATGGCTATAAATTGTATAGTGAGTTAATGACCTATATTTCGAAAGAGATGTAAAATCTCAAACAAATTAAATTCGGAATTAGCTGCCCTGGAATTGATTTTGACTTTGTGAGCTAGCTAGGACGACTACGTACGCTTGCATCGATCTCAGTAATGTTGTCGGTCAGCCATGCATATACAAATAACAAATATAGAGTGGTCCATACTTCAATTCATGCGTGCATATATATTCACACACACACACATAATATATATATATATATAAGTTAAAAGTCAAAGGCGGTAATTATATTCTTAATTTAGAGTGTCCAGTATTATAAGTCCATTACGAAAAAAAATGTTGCAATTGGAGCAAAGCGGCCAGTCAGCTTGTGGGCTTTGTTGGGCTTAAATCAATCGAATATGAGCTAAGCTATTATTGCTTCTACTGTTATTCCAGACTGCTTTCGTCGCTTCATACTTCTCATTTCCATATCATGCTACTTTCCTTATATTCTACTGCTAATATTTATTTACAGTTTCAATTATCTGGGGGATTTCTTACTTTCAGATGGACTTTTCAGCTCCAATATTGAAATCTCGATTTTAGACAATAAGTTTTGCGATAATATAAATCAGCCCCAAGAATGATATCGGTATATTTTCTATGTTCTTTTTATTTAGCTTTAGTACATCGATGCAGTTTTCAATGCAAAGTTTTGACCATTGTTTTTTCTATTTATATATTATAAATGGATGCCAAAATATGATTACATGAAATATTTTCATAACTAATATATGTACTAATTAATATCATTAATTTTTACATACCAAATCTTAATATTTTGCATACAATTGTGTGACCTAGGATTTTGATACTTGACTATATGTATTATAAAATATAATGTGTTTTTATATATAGTAGATGGAATACGTTGGAAGTCAAAATGAGGATATATTTGTAATGCTCCGTCTAATTCCAAGGATAAACCTTTTGAGATTAAAAAGCATAAAAAACCATATCAAATAATTGTCTTGCCTGGACTTCTTTTATACGCCGGAAAAGATTGACCAACTATCCTGGTGTTAGTTTATCAAGGGAATGGATAAAAGATAAAAAAAGAAGAAGAATGCAACTAGATGTTGTGCACTGGCTCATATTTTGGGAAGAGTTTGGAAGTGCCGATGGAAACAGCAAAATCCTTAGGTCTTATTTGTGATAGCTCTAGATTTAAGTTTTTTATAACTGATCAAACCTAGCATAAAGAAATTAATTCTAAATCTGGAGTTAGCCATCGAGAATATTTAGTTGAGCATTATGAGTTTTAATTTGCACTAAAAATAAAGTTTAAACCATTTTATTTTATTATACAAACTACAGCTCTAGAACTAACATAAATTTCAGAGATTGAGGTCTAAACAAACATGTCCTTGCTATCAAACTTATTGTTACATTAGCAATTGAAAGGTTAGTAGTTAGTACTTGTCTGTAACCCTCTTCCATGCCATCAATTAGTTACATGAGGATGAGAGGATGATGCATGCATGGAGGCCGAATTAATAGAGAACTTGATGGATGTGATCACTGATCTTGACCGATTGATCCAATGATTGATCACGTTCGGTGTTGATTGAAGCATATATAGCTTATCGTCAAACAGAAATGATAGTTTGGTCCATCACCACTACTACTAGCATAATACTACTCCTGTATTAGAGAAATTAAAGTTGCAAACCAATCAAAGCTTAACCTCCACATTCATATATATATTTGAATTATGATTAGCGGATTGTTTGAATACTTTATAGATTAGGAAATAATTATAATCTGTAAATAATAAACTAGTAATCATAGTCGAGATCGATGGATGGATGGATGAGCAGGCGGAACAGAAAACCTTAGCGTGCAGTTAGCTACTAAGTACTTAGTAATTAATTAATTAATTACAACTTCCGTTGGTCTGGCCGGCTCTTTGTTGACTTTGATGGAGAATCTCAATATTAATTAGCTCCAGCCTCCATGTATGTCCTTAATTAAGCAACACTAGGCCCCATATATATATTCGATCATATGGCAGATCGATCCATCATCTTTGTTATGTGCAACTTGTTTCTGGACTGCATGTGTAGTAGGCCAACTAATAAGCTCTTGCACATCCATCATCATATATATATTTTCGATCATTAATTTGCCATGCATATGTGTGTGTGTATATAAATAATAAATTCAGGACAGCAGATAGATAGATATATAGCTTGAGGTGATACACGCAATGATCCATTCCATTCCTTAAATCTGGCGTAAAAGTGATCGAGCGAAGCGAGTGGTGTGTAAATGGTGGGAAATCGAAGAGATGCAGCCATGCAGATGGATACAACCGCAAGCTCTCTCCATATATATGGGCATATGGCCTTACCATTAGCTACCACCTCATATATACCGTCAAGTACAGTACCATATCTATAGATAAAAAACGAACAAAAACATACATAAATAAGTAGGGAATGACTAGCGTCCGAGCGCTAAACATTGGACGCTCGTTCGCACCGTCCGATTATCCCGCATCGTGCATCCTAGCCGTTCGATTGAAAACCATCGTCTTCATCGCGCATCGCTCAGTAAAACATTTGTCTTTAATAGATAAAATATTCATCTTCAACAGGTGAAACATAGCATAAAATATTCATCTTCAACAGGTGAAACATTTATTTTCAATATATAAAACATTCATCTTTAACCTGTGTGAAACATTCGACTTCAACAGGTGAAATATCCATCTTCAAGAGGCGAAAACATTTCGAAATAAAAATCTTCAACGGGTGAAACATTCATCTTCAATAGGTAAAACATTCGAAATAAAAAAAGTAAAAACATTTAAAATAAAAAGGTAAAATATTTTGCTCTCACATATGAAATATTAAGTTTCAACTATTGTAAGCATAAAAATATCCATCTTCAACAGTGAATTATTTAGGCTAAATTACTTAAACTGTCTGTGCTATGCTCTGGGCTGGCTGTGCGCTGGACTAGTTGTGCACTCGACTAGCTATGCTTTGGGCTAGCTGTGCTCTAGGCTGCGCTACACGATGGGCTGGCTGTGTGCTGGACTGCACGATGGGCTGGCTGTGCTCTAGGCTGGGCTACACGATCGGTAGGCTGGGCTACACGATCGGCTGGCTGTGTGCTGGACTGCACAATGGGCTGGCTGTGCGCTAGGCTGCTAGGCTAGACATCTGACATGATGGCTTGCGTCAAACGTCCACCGACAAGCATTTTTGAAATAAGTATTATCATATCATTTTAAAAAACAGAAATTAACATGGATATATTGAAAACAAATAGTGACAAAAACAAATACAGAGAGAATATTAAAAAACAGAAATTAACATTGATATCCCAAAGCGAATAATGGCAAAAACGAATACAGATAGAATATGACACGGACAAGAATGTGAAACTAAATATCTATTAGAATAAAAAATATCTTGATATGTGCAAAAACACGACAAAACAAATAAAGAGGTTTAATTTTAAGATATCTCCAAATATCGATACATATTGACAAATTATAAGCATATATAATAAAGCCATTCTTGATTATCGAAAATAGTAGTCAGAACTCTGCTGAAAATGAAAAATCATGGATAATAAAACTTGATTTAGTCTTTTGCTATGTCTCAGGCTTAACAAAAATGATATTGCAAAGCTGACTTTATGCAAAATAACCAAACCACTCCTTATTTGCCCTGTGCATACTAAGTACCTTTGTACTCATTGATTGTTGCTCAAATTATGATTATAGCAGAAAGATAACAAGGTGAGAAGAAATTTCTAGCACACTTGCCTACCTAGCAAGATTGTCATCCAATTATTTATGGGCTATGGCATGTCATCTGGGTCCTATTACTACTATTTGTTTCCACTTGTTCAGCTCTTATTGGTGCTGGTTCGACCAACTCTTGCATTGAGACCCAAGCCTTCATCATTTATTTGCAAAGTTCCTTTGCTTTCGTATTGTTCTTGCTAGTTTTTCGATCCCTTATAGGGATAAGGTTCATCATGCGCTAGCAAAGATCAACAATTCGTCAGAGTGGATGTATTGATTGCTAATGTGTAAACCAAAATTCAACAATCTGTCGGAATGCATGTATTATTGATTAGTAAGGTGCCACGTCTCACACAGTTCTAACAGAGTTCTCTCTCGTAAAAAGATGTGGCCCTTGAAACACATAGTTTTTTTAAAAAAATCGGTCGGAATTACCAAGAGAAGCCATGGACGACTATTTTTAGGAAACAGTCAATTAGTCAAGAGTACGAACAACAGTGTGATGTGTACATCATATCTGGGAAATTTTGCCACGTACCTTTTGCTGGTTATATGAACAAGAGGGAAAATTATCATTTGTTGATGATTGTCTATATAGTCAAATAGTTAAATATATACTAATATAACGTAAATAACAAAATATACAATCAATTATTATCTGATTATAGTGATAACAATTGTCTAAACCTTAGGTTAATTGTTTATGCCCTTAGTTTCCAAGTGTGTGTGTGTGTGTATATATATATATATGTATATATATATATATATATGTATATATATATGTATGTATGTATGTATGGGCAGATCTATAATACAAACATTATTATCATATGACAATAATGACTTTTCAGTTGGTTAAGTACCATTATCTAATACTACCTTAGAAAAGCTCTTTAGTGACGGGTAATAAACTACATTAGTGATTGGCATGTCTCTCGTCACTTTTATCGTGTCAGTAAAATACTGTCATTAGTGACGGTTAAAAGCCCCTTCAGATCGACGTCGCGTTAATATATCACGCAAATTCTAAAATAATTCAGTGTTAATCGTAGCAGCCTAACCTAACTAGTGACTTTAATGTATCACTCAAATTCTAAAATTCTAGCTAAAAAGTTTGTGGTGGGGTGAGTGACTTAAATCCTGCATCTGTACTGGTATATACATATCAACAATATATATATATATGGCGCCTTGGTTTGATGTACTCCCACCGGCCAGCCATGGATTTTCGGCTAGAGTTGGAGTTTTCTGACATTTAGTGTATTTTGAACACTTTGCCATGTGGTTTTTAAGATGGCTACAGTGGTTTACTGTCCCACTAATAAATTAGTTGCAGTTAGTAACCGATATACATAATTATTGCCGTATCCATTTGGCAGTTGCTGGTGTTTTTCTTGACAAAAAAATAAAAGGAAATTGGCTCATTTTATATTTCTTTTCTTGACAATTGGATGTATAGTACTACTAGGGGATCGATAAATTGATTTGATGAATACAGGACGGACGGGCGTACGTGGCCAATCATATTCACGATCGCATCAACGCTACCTCCATCCATGTATGGACCCAAACCCTGATGAAGAATATGCGTTTGCATATCGATCGATCCAGATACGCTAGCTACGTACGTCTTCCATGTTGCCACGTCGTCCTCTACTAAATAATACGGAGTACTTAGCCAGTACTCTAATTAATAGTACTGTCTATATACCATGGTTTAAAAAGCCGGACCGTTTGACATTCTGATCAATTGGTCCGCCGGTCTAACCATAACGGTAGTTAATATTGCTTTGAACTCTATTTGATCACGGATTTTATCATCAGCTCTACTCCATTGTCGTCGTCTCCTCTCCTTCTCCGTCTTGGCTTGAGATGGAGGGTAAAAGCTTCACTGGCAATAACCACTCAAGGTACAATTCAGAATAATATTTATCAAGATAAACATATTTATCATATCAAGTGAGATCATTTAAATCAATAATATATATGAAATGAAAAAAAAATCAAAACCTCTTCTTTTCAGTAGCAAATCATGTAATCTCTCGTGCCATATCGCTCTTGGTTGCAAGGTGTTAGATCAAATTATTCGTACGATCTATCGGATCACCCTCTCGTGTCTTCCGCTATCATCAGGAAAATAACCTTAGACGTTGCTGATGTCTCGTAGTTCGTGGTGAGCACCATCTTCTTGTAGCCATGCGTAAGTGAGAGTGAACCATCAGTTTTGCTAAATAGAACAAGCTAGGAAAGCGAGGACTGAGGAGAGATGAAATAGCGATGTGGGTAATACTCCCTCTACTAAAAATATTTAATTTCTATGTTTTTCAATTTTATCTAAAAAACTTTTTTCTACCTTTTAATTACCCTCATTTTGCAAATAATATGTTTTATTATTCACTAACCATTATTATTATTTTATAATATTATTTTTCTTATTAATAAAAGATAATTTGGTCTTTTACTGTTTACCATGAATTTACCAATTTTGTGCCTAAAGTAAAGTCTCCGTGAGAGGTAGTGAGTACGAAATTAGTGAGCTTTCATGTGTAGTTTGAGCAAAACTACTTCCTATGTTATATATCATAAGTCGTTTGACTTTATATTAGTCAAATTACTCTAATTTTGTTCGATTTTATAAAAAATATAACACCAACTATGTTACGAAATTAGTTTTATTAAATTTTACTATGAATATATGTGAATAGCATATTTATATTATAAATACTAATATATTTTTCTTCGAACTTAACCAAAACTACAAAAGTTCAACTTGAAAAAACAAGACTTGTTTTAGTTCGTTTACTAGTAGAGTTATGTACTTATGTTATCTCTACAAATTCTTGTAGCATGGTAATTTTAGGACTCCGGAGTGAAAGTGTGCCTCAATTTCTCACTTTTTTATTTGATATAAATATATTGGTAGATTTGGCATACTAATTTTTCTCCGTCCAATAGATAAAAAACTGAAATGATTAAACGGAGTAGAGGGTGCGTGAGCCGTGGTAAACTGTAACGGAGTTGTGTTAGTGATGAACCCAGAGTATTATAGATTTAGAACTTAGAAGCAATGCCAATCATAAACAAATGAGGAAATAGACGAGAGACGAGGGCCCCCGGTCAAATAAGAGAGAGATGATAATAATTGCCCAGCTCTCGTCGTCGCCTCGCCGGAGTAAATTAAATAATATTAATAATAATAAAAAAGGAGAAGCAGAAGCATTTAGAGCGAGCAGCAGCAGCTTGCCTGTGCCATGTGAATGTGAATGATAGATTGATAGAGGAGACGATTGAGGCTAAGCTTGTATAAGTAGCCATCTCCGGCAGCTCCGACTCCGAGAGAGAGAGAGTCTAGAGAGAGATCAGTAGCAATAATCATGGGCACGGGGTGGCGGAGGGCACTGTGCACGTCCGTCCGGCGAGATCCCGACCACCACGACAGCGCCAAGCCCAGCCCACGCGCCGGCGGCAGGCTGGGAGGCTTCTTCTCCGCCATCTCCGGCAACAGCAGCACCCCCTCCACGCCCACCCTCCGCTGCCGCACCAAGCCGCCGCCGGCGGCGGCGCCGGCTCCTCCTGCCGCCGACACGGCGCCGCCCAAGAAGAGGATGCCGTCGTCGCCCAGATTCGCGCTCCTCAAGGCCTCCATCCTCCCCACAAAGGTACTCCTCTTCTTCCTTCTTAGGAGTATTAGATTACAGCCATTATTAGGCTCTGAAGCGGAGACGGAGAGATCGAATCGATCAATCATTGCCACTACTCTCTGTTTTGTCCTAACCTCCTTCCCCTTGAGATTCGTTTCGGCTAGCAATTATCAACTAATTATTACAACTGCAAGCAAGCGCAGCAGCTTTCCAATCTTCCCCACCCGACTCTTTTTTCTTTTGCAGCTACCATTCTCTTGTCTTGTCATCTTTCTTTTGACGAGAAGAATATCATCAGTGACAATGAGATTTGTCTCTCATAGTAATATGTATAATAGAAGAACCAACCGGAGGAACGAAAGAGGAGATCATTCAGATCCTCTCGCATCTTTTTTCCTTTCTTCTTTGTTTTATGGTGCGCTAGGATGATACGATACGATCGATGCAAGAGAAACAAGAAAGGCTCCCTTTTCATGACGATGATGCTGTTGTGGCAGGGGAAAAGCTGCCCTGCCCTCGCCCTCTAGGGGAAAAAGAAAGATGAGATCCCGATTCACCACAGCCTTTTGTTCCTCCATTTTGATCCTGCTGCTGTACAAAGATCCTTCCTTTTCTTTCCGATTAGTATCAAACAACAAAAAAGCCTTTTACTTTACTTGCTGCCTTGATCTATTTTTCATGCTAAAATGTGATGTAATGCAGGTCCGCTGCGGCGTCTGCTCCCACTCCGTCAAGACCGCCGGCGCCGC
This sequence comes from Zizania latifolia, assembly GCA_000418225.1. Classification (NCBI taxonomy): domain Eukaryota; kingdom Viridiplantae; phylum Streptophyta; class Magnoliopsida; order Poales; family Poaceae; genus Zizania; species Zizania latifolia. Next base: position 149,531 of record KE372954.1, on the reverse strand, counting down.
GGTCTTCACTGCGGAGTGTTCCCACTCCTTCCACTTCCCCTGCATCGCCGCGCACGCCCGCTCCGCCGCCGCCGCCGCCGCGCTCGTCTGCCCCGTCTGCGCCGCGCCATGGCGCCAGGCCCCCTTCCTCAACAACTACAAGCGCACCGCGACCGCAACCACCAAGCCCTGCGACGACGACAATGCCGACGCCCGCTCCCCGCGCCACAAGCGCAAGTCCTACGACGACGACGAGCCCCTCCTCACCCCCAAGGCCGCCGCCGGCGCCTTCAACCCCATCCCTGAGGACGACGAGGACGACGCCGCCGCCGAATTCAGGGGCTTCTTCCCGCCACGCCAGAGGACCGGCCTGGCCGTCACCTTGGCGCCGGAGGTCGCCCTCGTCTCCACCGGCCGGAGGCACGGAAAGTACGTCGTCGCCGTCAGGGTGAAGGCGCCAGGACTGCGCTCCTCGGCGTCGAGGCGGGCGCCCATCGACCTGGTGACGGTGCTTGACGTCAGCCAGGGCATGATGGGAGACAAGCTACAGATGCTCAAGCGAGGAATGCGCCTCGTCATCGCCTCGCTCGGCCCGGCCGACCGCCTCGCCATCGTTGCCTTCTCCGGCGCCGCCAAGCGCCTTCTCCCGCTCCGCCGGATGACGCGCCAGGGCCAGCGGTCGGTGCGACAGATCGTCGACCGCCTTGTCGTCTGCGCCGCCGCGCAGGGCCAGGAGCAGGCCCAGGCCGCCTGCGTCGGCGACGCGCTGCGCAAGGCCACCAAGGTCCTCGAGGACCGCCGCGATCGCAACCCCGTCGCCACAGTCATGCTCCTCTCCGACACGCAGCAGCAGCAGCAGCAGCAGCAGGATGCGAGGAAGCCGGGCTCGATCCGGCGCCCGCCGGCCGCCCCTCCGGCCACGCGCTTCACGCACGTCGAGATCCCCATTGGGCCGGGGGAGGAACCGGCGCGGTCGGCGCTGGTGGCCGAGGAGGACGATGTGGGAGGCGGCGGCGCGTTCGCGGAGCACGCCTTCGCGAAATGCCTCGGCGGACTGGTGAGCGTGGTGATGCAGGAGGTGCAACTGGAGCTGGCCTTCCCGACCGGCGAGATCACGGCGGTGTACTCGTGCGGTCCAGGGCAGCAGGCGGTGGCTCTCGGCGGTGGCGGCGCGGCGGTGAGTGTGGCGCTGGGCGAGATGTACGCGGAGGAGGAGCGGGAGCTGCTGGTGG
>KE372954.1:100918-133435 GCA_000418225.1 Zizania latifolia | reverse complement strand
CACCAACAGAGCAGGATATAATAGTTCTGAGTGATTCAGATGATGATAATGTTATGGTGTTATCACCTGGTGGTGTGAATTTCAGTTCATCACATGACAATGGGAATGCATTTCCACCCAACCCAACTGAAGCTCCAGGAATACGTGGGGAACAACATAGAGGAGGCCTAGATGAGACTTCATTTCTTGAGGGTTTTGATGGTCTGGAACTGCCATTTTGGGAGTGTTCTTTGAGCCCCCAAGATGATGCAGGCAAACAGGTGACAGATAATCTACGGGCAGTGCGAAATTACCCTGACAATCGCCAATCTGTGCTTGAACCAGTCTCAGGGATTAATTTGGGAGTAGCGGCAGCAGCAAACCCTCTGGAATGTGAGCATGATGGTGTGTTGCAGTCTTGTAAGTCAAGTGAAAGAGATGGTGGCTATAATCTGACATGCCATGATGGCCACTCTGAGGATTGGACTAATCTTAGTATGAATAGCGCCGGAGGTAGTTTCACTAATGCCAAAAACGCTCCTCAGAAAAGGACCAACTGTGGAGATGACATGACACATTCAGATGGTACGACTGAATTTGCCAGCTACTGATTTCTGAGATTTGTTCTTGTTTTCCTTAAACTATAAATACAAATAATCTAAAGATCAGAAATTGCAGCGCGCTGCCAAAATTTCGACCTGGCCCTGGATTTATCAAAGATACACCAATTTTTGCAAATGTCTAACACCAACTTTTGATTTATGTCTGGTATTAATATATTACTTGTACAATCTCGCCTCAAGATTTTTCTTGGAAGCTTTAACGTCTGATTCTGTATGTGCAGCTTCAGTTGTGAGGAGTGCGAATAGTGGTGGGTTGAGCGGAGAGGAGCAGGATCGTTCAGTTAGGCAAAGGTTGATGGTAAGTATTGACTCAGATTCTGATTAGCAACTGTTGCAATTTGATGTATGGGTTGGTCCGGATTCAGCGTCACTTGTTTTGTTGGTCGTCCTCGATCTAGAAGTGACTGTCACTAACTTGAGATGTTGGAGGATGGAATCATGTAGCTAGTGAGTGACATCATATATATCGTTTGGCAGCAACAAGCTAGCAGGGTTATCCTCGCATACATTTATCTTTTCTCTTCCTTCCTTGGTAAGAAGGTGCCATTGATACTTGGTTGGTAGTTTCAGTGTGCAGGCAGCAAATTTTGTAGCTAGCTTGCATATCAGGATGGAATTCTAGCTTGCATATCTATCGGCTATCTCCAATCAACTTGTCTAAATCTATACACACCATTGTAATAGAATTAGACACATCCATATACTCTTAAGATATACTAAAGAGATCCTCAAACAAGTTGTAGTGCACCTAAACATATATAAATCCTTATTATCTCACTGTATTTGACATGCTTGTTGTTCGATCTCACTGGCTACCCTTTACATCTACATAGCCCTCAAAGGATATCCCTGACATGATCCATCGATCCATCCGTTAAAACACCAACAATACCCATCAATTCTCAAAAACTTTTTAAAAACCTTATGCGAACTGTGTCCCTCTATCGATGACAATTCTCTTTGGAACACCATGCAGTATGACAAACCTTGTCAAATATATCTCAACCAACTTATCTCCTCCGTATGTTTGTTTGATAGATAGGAAATGGGCTATAACCCAAATAGAGCCATATCCATATGAAGTCCATTCCTAATCTCATGCCACTTCCATTCGACTGCAAATACACACGTTGACGACCGTGTTTGTTGAAACCAAACCATCACATGTTGACTGCAAATCTATGGGAGGGACAAGACTATGAAGTGGCTGTGGCTGTGATCCCACCGGTGTCGGTGTGAAAGTTACTGCACAGCTCATGCCTAGTATCTCTATACTTCCTGAGCATTTATAACGGGGAGATGCGACCTCGAGTTAAAGAATACCACATAAACTAAGGCCACACATACAACACTGCTCTCACATGTGCCAGGCTTAGAATACCTGATTTATACGTGTCCAAATTTTAAAATAGTCTGTACCAACTCATGTGCCAGTGATTTACTGGTTTCCACATGGGTAATTTCTGATCGAGCTTAATCATTGCCAAAATCAGTTCATAGGCTGCTCATCTTTAGGGATCATGCAAAAAGAAAAAGTCCTCAGATAAGTATTAGAAAACAGTGCTTTCATCAGTGTCCACACGATACATGGCTCACTCACATGCAAATTAAAAAACACAGCGAGACAGTTGAGTACAATCAACATACAGATGCAATAGTTTGCTTCTATTTGCTCTTTACCCCATCAGTACCTTTAGAACCACCATCATACGCAGAAAGGAAGAACGAACTCTGATTCTTCTGCAGAAACCTACCAACAGTTCCGAATTGGTACCGTAAGATAAATTTGGCATCAAGCATGCATAACTATTACGGAAGATACATTGATAGAATATGCTGAACACATATTCTAGTATTGACCGGAAGATTTATTGTACTTGGGATAGAGATTTTCAAGCACGTCTCCAAAGGTAGGCTATATATATATATAGAGAGAGAGAGAGAATAAAAAACATAACATCTCGATTTGCATGAAGAAATGAAGGTGCAGAACTGGGATTTTGCAACCCGAGTGTGTGTGCATCCGTTTGGTTCTCCCAAAACAGACATCAATCAAATAGTTATTAAAAAATGTGAAAAAAATGATAACATTGATGTAATAAACATCTATTACCCTACAAGATTTTAAATTCAAAGTCGATAACTAAAGTTAAGAAAAATAAACAAATTTGGTTATACATAGTACTGACCACTATTCAATAGTAAATTTTGTGTCTTTTGTTGTGAGTTGTGTAGATTGAATTTAGTATTGCATGTTTTTAGAGTGCCATATGATATTGTGATCCATGTTAATATATTTTTTAGAATTTTATGACCGTTTAAATGACATGCAAGATATGTATGCACACACACTCAGGTTGTAAATTTACTTTTCCATGAAGGTGTTGACTGACTTCACATATTTATGTATATTGGTGGAAATGAATGTGCTACTATGCTGAATTACAACAAGAAAAATCAAGATGTGCATACTTGAGAATATCCAGCAATTTCTGTTGTAGTTTGTTGAGTGCATCTTCTTCCAGGTTGACAGAAGCAAGTAGCTCTGGCAATTTCACTGCAAACCAGTGAAGTAAACCCTTTCAAAAAAATTGATAAGTGGTACAATGCGACAAAATAGTGCACGCTCCGCACGTTTTGGTGACAAAAAAGGAACATGACTGAGTTTAGGGATTATGCAAAGCATAACACGCACAGATAAATATTATGCACAGAAAAATGTTTTTACCATACTTACATTGCCTTTCAAATTGTTCTCTCTGGCTCAATATCCTACTGACACGAAACATTCATCTTAAACAAAACCCTTCAATTTATCAACCTACAGGGATTCTAATGCATTCACACCTGTGAATAGTTACCAATACTCCAGTTCAAACACTAAATGAATACAGAAGGGCAGTGGCGAACCAGGATTTTACCAATGGGTATGCCACATTAAAATCTCCATATATAATTCGAAAAGAATATTTTTCTAATTAAGTAAATAAGTATTAAATTTACACCGCAATTTAGTATACCCTCAAGTTAGAAACTTATATAAATATAAATAGTTCAAACATCATACTAACATAGTCATACTTTCATTATGATTATAGTCACAAAATATAGTGTTTAATCTGATCTAGTTACTAAACGTAACGTAGCATGCATGTAAATGATAAGTTTTGTTAACTAAATAAATGGAACATAAAGAACTAAAGGAAAAAACAAAAAACACTAATATGTTTAATCTGATCTAGTTACTAAACGCAACGTAGCATGTATGTAAATAATAAGTTTTGTTAATTAAATAAACGAAACATGAAGAACTAAAGGAAAAAACAAAAAACGCTAAATTATTTAGCGCAATGCCTCCCCCGTTGCGCCGTGGAAGTCTTTTCTTTATTGTGGGCACTATTATATATTTCTTTAATTTGCTCGATCCCAAAGTATGCCAGGGCTCACCCGGCATACCCCCTGGGTCCGCCACTGCAGAAGGGTCAAGTTCGAAAGTGACTGATATAATTGGTTTCAACAAGAGAAAAGTTTTGAATCCAGTAAAAACTTGAAAAAGTTATTTACATGTTACATTGAGAGTAAAATTTTGAGTGAACAGTAAATATATTGTTTATGATTATTTTCTATCTTACTCTACAGAATAATTTATTCATCTGTAGATATAGTTTGATAAATAAATTGGGAGGATATTAAATTAACAATCTCTGTTTTTGTTTGTATGTTTTTTTGAAAAATCATGCTCATCTAGTGCTCAAATAGGGCAAAGCAAAGGTAGGTGCATTTGACAGGAACAACCATCCACAATTAGGGATTATGCCTTTGGCTTTAGTGTAAATTTCAATGCCACCAAGAGCATGTGCAAGGACAGCAACAATGAGAGCAGATGGTTGATCAAGGAAAGTTAGACAAATTAAAAAGACAACATTGAATATGATTGGATTGGAACATGCCCTTGTGAACTAAGCTCTTGTGAAGTATATCATACCGATGAACCATATGAACGGATATATAGGAGAGACAAGATATCTCATGTTATGGACAATTGCACATACCAAAAAGGCGCAGTAAATGCTCCGCTCCATATACAGTCGAGGGCGAGACATCACCTTTAACCTCTTCAGAGTATTGCTGTCGCTCTTTCTTATATAAAAGCATTGCTGGCAATGCATTATCAAAGTAACATCGCAATCCTTTCAAAATCTCAGCATAAGAGTCATTTATCCTTCAATAAAAAAAGGTAGCAAAGTTTTAATGGAGCTTTTCAAGAAAAAGCATAATCTTGAAAAGAATTAGTGCCAAACAATGTAATTAGCTTCAGGCGAGAACATAAAACCTAAAACAATGTTGCACAAGAACAGAATTTACATAAATGTGCTTATCGATATGAATATTAAAACAACTTCATCATTAGCTTAAGATCTTGGATATTTCACCATACTGAAATTTCTCCATCAAGAGTAAAAGGCCAGTTCGTGGTTTACAGCATAGTACAAATAAACCAGACTGGACCACTGGTTTAACCGTAGGAAACCAGAATTGGCAAGCTTGATGGTTTGGTTTGCTTCAGGGCACGTTCATGCAACGACAGGTAAAAACCAGGTGAATCCGAAGGTTCAATGTGAAACTAGTAAACTGTGGCAATTTTGAACCAGGTGTCTCATACAGCATGAAGAATCTGTCTAGGACATGGACCAATGAAGGATGGAACTCTCCTTGTGAAGGCACACAGTATAAATTAAATCAAACATAAGTGAAAAATGGGGGTGGGATGGGGATTTAGGACTAGAGGAAATGCTGAAGCACATGACCATCCAGGTTGCTCTTTTGTTGTTTCAAAGAAGGAATATACAACACAAGCCCACGACTTTTTGTAGTATGGTTTTCATTCATGTTAAATAGGAGTGGCATACAAGTATCAAACATATTGTCCGGTTTATGCTGCACGTAATAATCAGTATCAGTTGCACATAACACGTTGGATGAATTAAGACCCAAATTTAAGCTGAGTGAAAATTATGCAGTTGCACTGTTGCACAACAAAGATGGTAACTCCGTAGCTGTCATGTGCAGCAATTAGTGTTCACACACACTTACTGTAGTCCATGGCATGGGCAGTGGATTTCTTTAAGTTAGATTAATATGATTGTTTAAGTTAGATTTATCCGTTATTGGAGATAGGTTGCTAGGGGATATGGGCATGTTTATACACAGCATGCAAACCACACTATGCCCACCATTTTGGGCCAAAGAAATAGTTTGCCACAATTTTGTAAAAACTTTGGCTGGAAATTTGTCAATTTGATGAATAAAAATAACATGTGGACTGTGGGGCTAATAAAGTGCAGTCTAAATGTCAATTTTCGTCAGTGATCACCTAGTCAACCGACTAGCTGACTAGTTGCTAGTCGGCAGTAACCTGCTCTGATAAAGGGGTAATCAGTGGGCAGTCGGTCCAACTGACTAGTTGATCAAAATCAGTCCAGGTCGGCCTAGTTGCCACAAGTCAATTGGTTCAAGTCATAGCCTAGTCAGTTAGGCAGGTTGACTAGGAAATAGAAAAGTTGGTGCAGGCAAAAAAATTTTGGGCTGAAGAGGCGAGCTAAGAATTTTGGTTACAAAGGTATAATACTAAACCCAACCCAGTTCCTTTCCCATCTCTCTCTATTCTCTGAGCCACCACAACGTGCTTGCTCATCACGCGCCGGCCCCATGCACCACCACCTCCCTTGGGCCAGCCCCCATGCTGCCATGCCCACGCACCATCCCCTGGACTTCAGCGCCCTAAGCCATGCCGGCCCTGTGTGACGTCATGCCCACACACCCTCCCCTTGACTACAACGCTTGACACCAGTGCTGGCCCGATGCGCCGTCACCTCCTCGCAACAGCCCCACGCCCCCACCTCCGCCGCAGCTGCGTGCTCTTCTATCAACTGCAGCGCCTGACACCGGCTCACTGCAGTTGCAATCCCTTCAAATTCAAAATATGGTGTGCCTCTCAAAAGTTGAGCATCACTTTTATAATTGATTAGTTTCATTATTTCAATAATCAATAGTTTCAAAATATAGTACAAAACATGTCAAAAAGTAATTAGCTAATAGCTACTTGTGCAAAATATTCATAGTGTACCATATTGGAGCCTCTGGCTAGTCAGCCTAGTCGTTACTCATTAGTCAGTGGGTGACTGACTAACAACTAGCTACTAGGTGAACACTGCACTAATTTTGCTTAAGTCATGTCAAATTGCAGGTATGAAACAAAAACTTATGAATAATCAATACATGACTGAGTGACACTCCCATGTCCAATATGTACACAATACAGCAATATGTAGCAATTGTATCTGGACGTATTAATCAATTTTAGCATTTAGAATTAACTTTTTTTAACAGGCAACGGAAGGCTGAGTTAGCACACCTGAACCTTGTATTTCTCAGTAAAAATTGGTCCAATACAAAGGGTAGCAGAGAGAGCAGGTGGGGAGGGATTTTATCAGTCAGGTTACCAGCATTGGAGAGTTACACTATAGAAGAATCGATTGCCCAGGAGTGTGAGGGGAAAGTTAGCAAAACAGTTCATGATATGGCTGGACACAGTGGGCCCAATACAATTTTCATCTCATATGAAAGCCTATGGCTAGCCCAATAACATACTAAATGCTCATCCATCTATACCACTCCCCCTAGATATTCGTGTTATCTCTCACATGGCGCCCCTCTCTATCTCTTGTGTGTGCGCACGAACCATCGCCTGGAGGTTGCAGTGCCACCTGATGGCTGATGCTCCCAATTCCACCTGCGTAGAGGTCCCTGAGCTCTTCCAGGTGGGAGTTATCACTTCCCTGATTCTTCCTTTATTACAGATTTTGGAAGAATTTGTAGCATTTTGCTGTACAGATTAGGGGTCGCTATTGGAAGCACACAAACTCCTCATCCAATAAGTTTGTGCTAATAGTAGTGCACGTCAATCAGAAGCTAGTGCTAGGGGTGAACAAGTTGGCATGCCAAATTATTCTATGAAAGCATGTTCCAAAACATGAGAATTGGTGGTTGTTCTGGAGGAAACACAAAATCAGGATACTGTTTTATGGTCGCGTTAATTCCTAGGAGCTATCCAAAAGTGAAAACACATTAGTTGAAGATTGAAGTGGAAGGCACTAAGATCTGTCCAACTGTCATGGGCATGAGCCTAGAGCCCTAGAGGACAAGGCTCACAATATAGCACAATACAGGGCGTGAACAGTACCATGCGGTACTGTAGCAACAATTTAGGAATTATTAGTTTAGAGATATGATTAGACAGGAAATATCTAGTTTGTTACCTAGTTTGTTGTTAGGTACTAGCACGATATAAGCTAGAGGTTTTACAAGAAATAAAGGAGATTGGATTTGAGAAAAGTTCCTAGTCGCAAGTTCCTACCTCGCCGATGCATCTCTGATCACGGTGCCAGTGTGCCACCGCGCCGGTGAGGTCTAGGCCTGCGACTGGTTACCTCCTTCAAATATAATCTCCCCTTCTAGATCAGTCCCAAATATCCCTATCCCAGACCCAGCATGTGACACCAACGTTGATGGTCCCTATCATTGTTTTATATTTTCCTTGTATTTAACATAGTTATCTTTTTTGGGGAGGGGGGCTACCAAAGTTCATGGATTTTCAGATGATTACCCATTTTTTGAGAAAATTATGTGATACACTACACGAAGGTAAATTTGCCTCCTTTGTTAGTGTGCGAATCATATACACTTGGCAGGTCAAGGATTCAATCCCATGCACCAACATTCTCCTATTTTCCATTTTACTTGTTTGGATTAGAATAATTTATAATATTTTCTGAAAATACATCCACTTTGTCAAAAACATGTTAGGGCAAGTAATTTGCTATTATATTTTTCTGCACTTTATATCCCTTTTTCCAATTGAAAGCCTTTATCTTTTTCACTGACAATATTAACATTTATTCTCTGTTCTTTTCAGCTTCTGGATGATAGATTATCCACCAATGATTCGTGGCACACATCCAAAAGTATGATTCTCCAAAAACTTTTACATTACCATTGCTTAATGCTTATATAACTATTTCTAAGTGATTTTTTTTTAATTTTATAGATCATCCATATGAGCTCTCGTCCATAACCATAATCTATCAGCCATCATCCATAAAGAACAGGCCAAAACATCATTGTGTAATTCTCGAACACCCACTGGAAATCCAGTGTACACTACTATACTAGCCATTCAGACATATCCTTGTTTCTGTAAAATGCTGTATTGCCATACCAATATTCCATGTAAGTGATGCTTAGCCAACAAAAAAATGACTGGCTATTCTAAATATATTCATAGCCTGGTCATTAAGTCCATGGCACGCTCCTTCACCTACCACCATTCTACCTCAAGTCATCTCTCGCCAATCTTTGCTAAACAATTGTTTATCATCTAATGTATTAGTGAATATGTACAACACACTACATGGTACATTGGTACAATTATATTTAGATAAACATGGCCTCATGATTCATGTACGATGAAAATAAACAATGATATGCTAATAAATCAGAATTTATGTGTATAGAATGCGCACTTGTTATCCTTCTTTGCCCGATGCTCTAAGTACTTCTTTAGAATATCATCAACAGTGGGGGATCGAGGTAGATTCACAAGCTGCAGCACAAGAAAAACAGCTCAGGCTTAGGGGTGAAAGATAGGATATGGACAGATATTAGTGATATCATATTCGTTTTCATTTTTTTCTCGGATTCAGATTCAGAAACGAATACCCCAGATACGGATACAGGTACAGATCGAATACAAATAAGATAAAAATAAGGTTACATATATTTATCGGAACAAAATAGGAGCGCTAGGGGTGTGGCGCAAGCGGCGCTGGGGCACAGCACGGGTAGCACGGCAGGCGGCGCTAGGGCATGGCACGGGCAGCGCGGTGGGAGGTGCCGGGGCATGGAGCGAAGGGCAGAGGCTGCAGCCCGAGAGGCGGCTAGGATGAAAATGAGCCTAATGAGCTTTTCTATCCTGTATAATCCGAATAGGAGTTATCTGGATTATCCGAATCCGTATCCGTCGGATACGAGCGATGCCATGTATCCGTATCCAGAAAAAAATCTGTATCTGTATCCGTATCCAAAAAATATCCGAAAATTATCCGATCCAAAACTATCCATATCTGTTTTTAAATGTTCTGGGCGGAAACTATCCGATCCATTTTCACCCGTACTCAAGCTAATGTGGACTGTTAGCAAAAATGATAAACTGAACTGAGCAAACACAGTGCTCTCCTCCATGTGACAGAAACTAAAGAGAATAATAAACAATTAAATAGAGTAGATAAATTTGGCACGTTGAAAATTGATAGTCACATCCTATTCATAGTTTTCTAACAAGTACCCTTCCAGGTCAGGGACTAGTGCAACACTAGTGAATTGAAATATTCAAGTCTACTTAGTTATCCATTACTCTTAATTCTTGAACAACAACCTCTTTTCTTTTTCTTTTTTTGGAGGGCAATTTTCTTTAACAGAAATAAACATGTAGACATTAGTCAATCACATTCAAAAGATACAATAAAGCTGGTTCCATAGATGCCACAGATTACACAAAAGGTACATAATACATCTAGTGATCTAGGAAACAAATATGTATGGGTAATACAAATCAAGGTTATTCACTAACTAGGAGGTGTAAAAGTTTCCTTTTCTAATGAATTTGCACCAGCTTCCTAATGCATAATGAACAACATATCCAATGGTCAAGATTGATAGTATAAATTCTCTTATTGGCTTATTGCAAGGCTTGCTCCTATTTGATACAAATACTTAAGTATTGTTCCCAAGTCAATTCAGAAAAAATATTCAACAATTATTTAACAGAGTGCCATTAAGACATACATGAATGGAAGAAAGCTCAGAGAAAGAACTGAATACCTTACCCAGCTGCGTCACAAACTCCCAATCATCAACAAGTTGCTTCTTGAGTGTTGAAGGAAAATGTGACATAAAGAGACTATTTGATGATTTTCTTTCTTTATCCTGGATCAACCAAGGCAGAGTTATTAAAATGTTACAACAATGCCACATATAACTTGATAAATAAAATTATCCACAACATGCAAATATGCATAAAGAATAATGCCATAATTAGCTGAAATGTTGAGTTTATCAGTCTCCTTGCATTATAGGTAGGCCATTAATTCTCTTCATATGAGGTAAAGCAAAAGTTTATAGCTCCAATTTAGAATTATCATGTATGCAAAGTTTTTCCATACTATACGTTTTACACAGTTAGCTCTGATTATTGTCGCTGCTTCGTTGGTCATCAAACACCATGTATGCCAGATTGGATTTTGGGGTTGGAAAATCAAAGGGAACACTGAAGCAGCATGAAAAAGAACACCATCATAAATTTCTCAATACTCATCACAATTAAGAAAATGAAACAGTCATCACCATACACAAAAAAAGGTCAAGAACTTTTAGTGTTGTTTTACAAAAAAAAAAGATAAAACAAATGTCATCCACATGGACCTAGAATGTTCCTATTTTCCACATGTACACTGCCATATGAACATAACTGCCTGACTGTGTGGTTCTAGCAAATAAAAATAGCAGTAAAAAGTATAATTAGTTAGAGAGTAAAAATATGCATTATGTCAGTAGTTTAGCAATAGTATCTCAAAAGCATAGTTATTAAGGCGGTAATGCAAAGCGAGGTAGTGGACTACCCTTACTGCCTAAGTGGTAAGGCATAAGGCGAGGCGACGCCTTACGCCCATAGAAAATATAGGATTTAGGAAAAAATATCAATAGATTAGTAGCAAATTCCAAATAGCAATAGTAATATAGCATGATAAAAGTAGCAATACAATACCAAGTAGCAGTATTGTCACTTCGGACACCTTACGAAACTAAAAAATATATAGTTAAAATTGCAATAGCACATTTAAAATCTAGTCTAACCGTATATTTAAAGTCCAGTCTAATAGCCCATTCATATAAGTCCAGTCCAACAGCCCATTGAAGACCCACCAGTTCGTTTTCCTCTCCAAACCCTAACCTAGCAGTTCTCTCCCACCCCTCCTCTCAGCCACCGCCTCTCCCCTCTTCCCTCTTCTCTCTCCCCTATTCCGCGGCGTGCCCTTCCTTGCCACGCCGCACCCGGCCTTGCTGCGTGCTGCTCGCGCTCGGCCTCACCACGCCTCGCCTCTCCACAGTCCACGCCGCTTGCCCAATCCGCCACCTCTCTCTCATGATTGGAAATCTGAGACATCATGGAAACCCTAGAGGTTACGAATGGAATATGTGGGCAGTACGGGTGCAACGTGGGAGGACAAGGCATCCAAACGCCTTACCACCCCTGATGTTTATGGGTAGTAGGCTGAGAGAGTATGGCGTAATTATGTGTGATGGGTGGCCTTGGCCAGGGAGGCTTCGGTGCCAAGGGACCCATGATGAATCTGCTCCGACTGGAGGAAGGGGATGAGGTAATAGAGAAGATGAGGTATCTAGACTAATCTTTTCTCACTTTATTTCTTCTGCATATGGCACCCTATATACATGCCTTTTACAAATAGACTACTAATCAAATACTACTGCTATTACAGATAGAATCCTAATCAAATAATATTACTTCCCTTGCTACTTGCTAGAGACCTGACCAAATACTACTTATGCCTAATACTATTACTAATCTGAAAATCTCTTGTCCCACAATTACCTAATTTGGTGTTGTGGCGACATTAGACTTCTGATTCTTTCTGCGGTGGTAAACTATCCCGACCCTGACACCCAAGCACCTTATTGCTTAAGCGATGCTTTAGCAACGCCAGCATAGTTATTACGGCGGCGTGGCGTGGCGAGGCGCCTAACCACCTTCACACCTTTTAGGCGAGTATGGCGTGCAGCGAGGCGATGCCATACTCACTTCACTGAAATATACATGGCAGCAATATGGCACAATTAATTTAATTCCAGAACACATGAATAGAAATACTTAATATGTCCAATATTCTATTCTCCGTACTAGAAGACTTCCCACATCGCCCCGGAGGCACCCGCTCCTCGCCTCCTCCAGTGCTCCTTGCGCCCCCATTCCCCTTCCTCCCCGTCGCGCCCTCCACCGGCCTCCTCCCGCCCCACCTCCCATCACTGCTCCTCCCTCTCCCTCTCCACCGGCCTCCTCTCGCTTGGCTCCACCCACTGCTCCTCTCCCTCCCGATTATCCTCGCCCACGCCGCCAGCCTCCTGAGCTCCGACCTCTAGGTCCACGCGCTCTCCGTTGTGGCAGCAATCCTCCTCGCCACGGCAGCGGCCTCACTCGCCTCTGCGCTGTCCCAGCCAACTCGCCAAGGACCGCGCATCACTTCCTGGTCGAGACGGTGCTCGCCTGTGCCGGCGCCGTGGGGGCCCTCTGGGCGCTCCAGAGCGTCCTCAACGTCCACAATGACTCTTGCGTCCACTTCGGCTGCCACCAGCTGATGCCTGATGGGCGTCGCCATGGCGCCAACCACATGCTGCGACGTCGAGAAGGCTAGGCTCCGCACTGTCTGTGCATTGCGTACTTTGGTTGTTGTCTAGCATCCGTCTGGAGCGCCTAGGCATCCGCGCGACGCCATAAACCACGAGGCAGACACCATATCTGCTAAGGCGGATGCCACACTCCCATGAGGTGAGTCGTCGGCCGCCCGTACGCCTAATCGTCGATTAGGCAACAATTAGGCGACGCCTTAACAACTATGCTCAAAAGGCAAACTGCAGCATCATATTGCTTTAATAAAATTCATAGAATATATACTTCATGAAAATCAAACACTTCATGATGAAACATGTTTGGGAGTGAGAGGCACCTCGGTCCCACCAAGCTGACTCTTGCGTTTCTTCCCTTTGACTGGAGTTTTAGCATCACAAAGATCAAATGTAATAAGTATCATGAAAATGAGAAAAGGTAGGATAAAGTTGAAAGCACTCAAATGCACCAACAGGGCATGAACCGCAAGAGAAACAAATGATACAAGGACTTCTGAAAAAAATAGATATGAACTTACAAAGAATCTTGGCGTCCTCTTTATCAGCTTTTGCATCTGTTGAATGCAATATAACAGTTAAGACAAACTTTAAGAGGAACAAAAGTAAGAAATAAGTGGAAATCCATCCTTAGTGGAATCATGGAAGTAATTTTGGTGTAGTCACCATAGCAGCATTGAAAATTCCAGTTATCAATATAGAGTATGGTGTTTTTGTAGATCAGGTAACACCCCTTTAAAAATTCAACTTCAAACAGTGAATAGTTGTCTTATTTTCCTTTGATTTATCATTTCTCATTTTTACAATTACAGATTAAATTTTGAGATGAAATTTCACACTGTGTAGATTAAAAATTGAGAAGAACATGTACAATGTTTACAGAGTTTTCCATGTAGAGCTGGTGTCTAAGCTATGACAGTTTTCATGCTTCGACTGAGATGGTTTTCACCATGAAGAAATATATGATCAATTGATCATAGGTTCATAACCATAATACCATATCAATACAAACATAGATGAATGAGATAAGTTCAAACATCGCATATGCATAGTACAGAGTAAGCTACCATGTACTTGTAACAGAAGCTAACTATCACAAAATTACTCCAACATTGGTCATAACTCCAAATTTACTTCCCAGGGTGCAATTTGAACTTAATACATCAATGTTAAATGTTCAAGACATTCAGTTATAATTTAGAACTATCCCATCATCCACAATGTCTTGTCATCCCTTCTGTTTTTAAAAGTACAAACTAGGGATTGCCAGGATGACGTTCCTATTAACAAAGACACAAAATTTTAAGAGAAACATGCCACTCCACAAGCACAGCAGGCAATAAAACCATCAATTTGGCAAAACTGTTCCTAAAAAGGAAGCTCCCATAGAGCATAGTATAGACATGATCCGACAGTACAAACACTAGTTTGACATACAGATAACATGTCCTGGGTTAAAGTAAAAACTACAAACCCAGACAATTCCAATGGAAACAATACAGAGAAGAGGGAGGGATAAGCTAACCATTAGAGCCTTTTGGCTTATGCTGTGTCGACCGTCCAGACTTTATGCTTTTGTCAGATACTTGGGTCTTTTCAAGCTCTTGTTGTTTATGGATATTTTCCTCAGTTAATTTCAGTAAACGTTCATTTACGACCCATTCATCCCAGCTATATCATTGAAAATGAACATATTGAGAAGACTGTTTACTAGTAGGATTAGAATAGAAGGGAAGAACAGCTAAATAGAGTCAGTGATGAGAGAAAATTATATGAAAGAAACAAGCATTTCAACAGGAATTCATTGAAATATTTTTTGCACTCGAAGTGCAAAGATGTAAAACTATCCAAATATGGTGGTAGGCAAACAATATGGCCCTGCCAGAAACATACCAAGACACTTGAACATGCATAACTGCGTAAGCTCATCCACATAGCTATAATAAACCAAACCAATAGTTAGCTTTATGCCTTTATAGTGCCTTCTCTTAGTAAGGGTCCAAATCCAACTTAGACTCTTTGAAACTGTGAAGGGTCTCTATGAAGAATTTCATCCAGCATACCCATTAAACAAATTTTTGTTCACATCACTTCAATTTACACACGTGAAAAATGGATTGTCATATTTCAATATCCACGACCACCAGTCACCCATGCACCCAGCCACATCCTAAAGCTAAGTTACAAGAATGGGCATATGATCACTTGATCACTTCAACAACTGAGACATAACAAAGCATGTTCTACAGCTGTTTTCATTAACATAATAATTCAATTATCATATCTGAAAACATATTTCCACACAAAAATCAAATGGTTTCAGTTATAAGCTAAAAATATAAATAACGGTTGATGTATTAGTGGTCAAAATTATAAAAGTGTGACTGCAATTTATTCAAAAACATCATACATTTCCAAACGGAGGATGCTATACAATAAAGAGGCACAAATGTAGCTCAAAATCAGTTGAACTCTATGGCTTTGACATAATGCAATGTAGTAATGCTGTATTACTCAGATTGAAGCCATGAAGCACAGTCCGGAGACCAGTGTATCTGGCTAAAATAAAAGGTATCTGGTTGAGTCATATCGCAGAGATGATAAGCTCTGCATACTACCACATACCATGCTACTATATGTAACGATAATGCCAATTGGTTGACAAAACAAATCATCAAATATATCATATAGGTGTGGATGAAGCAAAGGTCTTTGATACATGATTAGAAAAAGCAATTACATCAATATGAAGAACAGGAAAGGATTGATAATAAGTTGTTAGATATAGGTAAGCATGGAAGACTTATCAAACATCCATTCCAGCATGCACTTGCCTCTTATTCCAACCCTACAAAAGAAAAAGAGGCAGATTAGAGGAAGCCAAAGGGCAGGACCTATAAGGAAGTGCCAGATATATATACAAGTTATGTCAGTTCCTCGGCATCCTAAGATAGCATCCAAAGTTAATGCTTTTAAGCAATTGTCATGTACAAACTTAGAGAACTTACAAGATAATGGACATAATACCGCCATTCATCCTCCTTGTTTTCAGTCTTTTGAACCTTGAGAAATCCAAAGGAAAAAAATGAAGACAGTCCATTCGGCAATGCATTCAAAACGCCAAAGAAACCAGTAAAATAATGTATGGAATTGCATTGCACAGACATGGTCTAGAATAGAAGAAAAGCAACGGAGGAAATTTCGTGGTGCAGAGGATACTGTGCTGTATCCCTAGTACCTAAAAATTTCTAGATATATCTCTGTATCAGAGTGGTGAGGCTATGGCGAACCCTTGTTTTGATTGGATTAGAATTCCGTAAGCCCTGGCCTCCATTGGCGAAGCAAACACGGACGCAGGCTAAGAACAATATTAAATCCGGAGGGGTAGCGGGGAGGGAGTCAAACCCTAGATTGGACTGAAATGGAGATAGAGAAGTGATTGAACGGACCTTGGCCTCGTAGAGGAGGGGGCCATGGTAGGCAAGCACCCTCTCGCCCTCCTTGAAAGAGGGCTTCTCCGCCGACGGCGAACCCCTCTCGTCGTCCTTGTCATTGCCACCTCCGCCGCTGCTCGTGTTGGTATTGGAGCTCCCACCCATGTCTCTTCTTCGGCGCTCGCGAGCAAATCAGAAACTGCCCAGCTGAAAACAAAACCCTACTCCTAGAAACTTTTTACCTTGCTCCGGTTAAGGAGGGGAATGTGCATGTTGCAAGAACCCTAATAAGGTAAGGCAAGAACCTTTTACCCTATTGAGGGGCGCGGGAGGCCGGCAAGGGGACGGAGGAGGCACGCGGAAGGCCGACGAGGGGTCGATGGAGGAAAGCGGGAGGCCCGTGGCCCGTCGGGGGAGGAAGGAGACGGCGAGCCGCCGGACGGCGCCGACAACTCGGGAGGAGTCGAGTGCTCAAGGCTGTCCAAAACTGGTTGGTTTTTAATCGGGAAAATTGCTCTTTGCCACAAAACTGGTCGTGTTCTCTCGTTTAAGTGACTTTGTAAAATTGTTTCGATCTTCTTAACGGAGAATGTTCTATATTTACCACTAAAAACTTCACCCGATTTCATATTTCTCACTGGTTGTCTCACTGATATGTGGGTCTATATCAGTGAGACAACTAGTTACAAATATAAAACCGGATGAATTTTCAATGACATATCAGGAATAATCTCTTCTTGATATGTTTGTTAATTTGTCACGTTTAATATTTTTTAATTATTAAATGTCTAGTTTATCCTTCTTCCTCCTCCTATCTTCTTCCTCCTATCTTCTTCCTCTAAGTGTAGGCTGGTCGGAGGCCTTGGCATAAGTTAGGTGTTCCATGGCATACTGGACATCCGCAAACATTCACTCCCATCTTCAACAGCAGCACTTATGGATTCTATTAGTACACGTGACTTTTTGTTCAAAACAATCTATTGCCCATCATCTATATTTAATCCATCTTTTGGGTTGTGCTGATTAGTTTTAGTTGGCACTTTCTTTGCCCATGTTTTGTTTCTATTTGACACGGCAATGACATTTGTACCTCTGTAACGTGAATACCTTGGTAAAGCTGGACACTTTAAACCAACTGAGACAGAGCTATTTTGGGCAAGAGTTTCTGTTTTGCTTAGATGATCTCTTGATAAAATTTGTTGTCTTGAAATAACACCTAAATTCACTTCATGGCATGGAGCATGAATATCACATTCCATAGACAAGTCAACTGAACTATTATCATCTTCTGAAACCACCGGAGTTATCAAACAAAGATATTGTGGATCTTTTTCTCATAGAGACGAGGATCTAAAGTTGCATCAAGACATTGAATTCCAGACGAATCTATTGTACCATCCACCAACCCACACTTGAGAGGAAAAAGATACGAGGAGGATGAAGAATGGTAAACTAAAAGGTTAAATGTGGTAAATTAGCAAACATAGCAAGAAAGATCGTGGCAATTTTGCAAAGCCACTTAACTATGGGGCAAAAGAGAACAAGCGAACCAACTTTATGGCATGAGAGCAATTTTTCCTTTCTAATTTGTGCTCCCTTTGCACAGGAAAATGGCGAGTGAAAATGGTTTGATTTTGGTCACAAATTTTGTTCCCACCAAATACATAGAGATAATCGTGTGTGTGTGTGTATGCACAAGACTAAAGTTAAGAAAGACTTTGGATATTTACTTTAAAGTTGAGAAAAAAGTTAAGAAAGACTAAAGGCGAGCAGAAGCCCGAGCAAAAATATATAGAAAAGATATAAAAAGGGAAATGAAATTGTAAAGGGTATTTACAGGTGAAAAGGAGCGTATATATAAAGTTCTAATCAAGTATGGGATATAATCATGTGCGTACGAACACGTTCAACTTTTGGGGGCAAATATCCAAAGTTGTCCTAACTTCAGAGCATATATATACACACAAACAAAATTATCTTGAATACATATGGACCCTAAAGACTGAACTGTCCTAAAAATCGAGTATACGGGTGTAAAGAGCAGGACTAGAAAAAACGGAGAGGTGCATCACTTAAATATTTATATTATATTTAGTCATATGTGGACTAATTTCTGTGTTTAGGGTGCACGAGATTAGTCTTAGAAGTACATATATCATCAATAGAATATACTAAACACTGATTTTTTATCCGGTGCCAAGTTATCGATCACTTAAATACTATTAAGCAATTTCTTAAAATATGAACTATTATATTGAGAACTTTGCAAACATTTTGACGTTCACACTATATACATATGTTTCATTGTTTTGTTTTGTTTTAGAGATACTTAAAACACATCAATTGTTTGTTATAAAAATTATTTTTAAGGACATAATTAACTATTTGTTGCATACCCCATAAAAATAGTGTCAATATTTAACACCAACAATTGACACGCAAGGTATGGGAGCGCCAAGACCAAAACCGCAAGAAAGCGATGGCATCCACTAGTGCCACTAGAGTCCAGGGCCTCAAGTTTCCACCCGGTGTGGCGTTCTGCTTTAGGTCCCTCGACTTCATCGTCAATGAGGGTGGTGATCTTAGCCTTCCTCCATCGACCAATCAGCAGCTAGTGATCACCACCGATGGCATCCTTCCCTCATGATCGATCTTGAATCGATCAAGGAGAAGGATCATTCTAGCAAACCGTGGCTCGAACATGGCCCTGTGCTAGTCAAGGTCAAGTCCTGCTAGGTTGGGTTTCTCGGTGAAACCATTTGCCTCTTCGACTCTGAGTCAGAACCCAAGTCGAACAATAGCATTGACAACACTAGGGGCACCCCCACTTGCCTTATGAAGTTTAATTTAATAGTTAGCAAAACAGTGGAGCGGATCAAGGCAAAGGCCAAGGAGTAACAAGCATAAGAAGAGCGGCTTCATGAAGATCGGAGAGAAGTAGACAAGTGGAAATCAGACTTGTACGAGCGAAGCCATGTGATTCAGGAGGAGATCTTACAAGTCCGATTTGGCAACCACAACGTTTTCACCACACTACAACATAGCGTCATTATGGTGAAAGTGCTCCTTGAATCAATCAAGTCGGTGCCCCACGGACCATTCAACGATACCTACTATGGCCATAATAAAAGCCATGGTGCATGCAGCTACCGTTCAACAACACAACATAGCGCCTGCTGACAAGACGACCTTCGCCCCTCCACCTAGCATCACTCTCGACAATCATGACAACATCTTTGACACCCCTCCTAGGCTAGGAGTTCATGGTTGGCTACTCCATGTAGAGGAGTAGCATGGTCTAGTATCCAGTAGCAAGCCGCCCATGACCTGCATAACGACATCAATGTCATATGCCACAAATGCAAGGAAGACCATAGAAGGCACATAGAGGATGAGCAAGAATGCTTTGGCATCCACTATGATGATCGTCATAGTGGCCCTCATAGATATTCATGGGATAGGAATTGTCCCGACTACAACTCTGACTACTAACGCGAACAACTTCTGCATCACCAACTAGATTGCGACGGAGTACGCACCTTCACCAATGATCTTCACCAGGTAGACTGGCTAAATAGTTTTAAACCAATGGGTTTGAAAAATACAACGGCAAGATCGACCCTAAGTACGTCTTGGATGACCATCTATAGTCTCGCCTTCCACGTTGCTAGGGACCACAAGGTTATGGCCAATTGCATGCCCATCATGTTGTCAACGGTCGCTTGAGCATGATCGACTAGCCTCCCTCAAGAGGCCATTAATTATTGGGCAGAACTCCATGCCCAATTCATTGCCAACTTCCAAGGCACCCATCCTAGATTGAAAATGCCTTGGAAGCTGTACTAGATCCACCAGAGAAAGGATGAATCATTTCGAGATTACATCCAATGTTTCTCCAAAAAGAGGAACTCTATCCGGAAGGTGAGCGACAAAACGGTCATGGCGACATTTTATGGGGGTGGCAAGAATGAAGACTTCATTAAAAAGTCTCATGTGTGGTCCTTCGTTTTGAAGGATCGCTTCGTGCTCACTCGGAGCAATTGGTTGTGCAAGGTTTAAGTGATTATCTTTTCGAAAACTTTAATAACCTTGATAATTGTGTTACCATGGTACTAGAATGTCTCTTGCCTCATTAATTGCTTTTTACTATTGATTATATTTGTTGGAACTTTGATGTGTGTCCTGGTAACCGTTCAGGATTACTAGTAGTAAGCCAGTTATTAATATCTATAGCTACTCTTGTTTGAATAGCTTGGTTGAGAAATAGACGTTATATATAATAGACCATTTTCTAGATCCCAAGCCCCTATAAAAGGTGTTGTGGGACGTGAGATTGTCTTCTTCTAGTAACCATTTCTTTTAAGCTCTCAAGTCCTTTGCAAGTTATCTTGTGCTTTTCAAGTCTTTGCATCCTTCTATAACTAAGGACCATCTTCTTACACCAAAGCCCTTTATATCTTTTGCAGTGGTTCAGTCCGAATCCCCTGGGATCTAAGTTTTCTATGTCAGTGGCCTCGCTTAGAAGCATGGCCTGACCTAGATGGTCATCCCCCTAGCACAAGTGATAGCTATGGCAACAACGACCTTGGTGGCCATAGGCCTAGCTACGACATCATCTGTTGGTGGATCTTCATGGATATTCATGCTCCGATCGGTGAGCACGAAGTACCCTCAATAGACGCTAGTGCTAGGGAAGTCCTTGAATACCAAGGATGATATTGAGCACATGATCTAGGGTAATCGGATCGGTCGCTCCGTGTGGCTTTGAGTCCCGAAAGACGAGGTCATCCCAATGCCATGGGAGGATGAGGTGGTAGTTTTCGAAGCCTACTTTAAGGCTAACTTAGATTTGCCAACGACGATCTCCAAACATTGCGGCTCGCTTAGTGATCTTAGAGTGAGCAATGTAGGCGAAAGGCTATGAATGGAGGGTTGACCTCTTTGCCTTTTAGCATGAAGCCAACTGCCAACCGAAGACCCATGTCTAAGAGGGAGTGAAAAATGTCCTCTCATTTGAAAGTGTCAACTTTCAACTCCACTTGGAGCACCAAGATAACTTCCCAACGAAGGCCTCCAATGAGTGGTGGTGCACCAACTAGTTGAAGAGGTGGTTCTTTATCATTGTTGGCTCAAAGTCTTCCCTTAGACCCACCAATAGGTTGATCTCATACATTCATCAACCTATGGTAGACATTGACAAAGGGGCATTGAGTTGCTCTCCTTCGAAGGGTGGCTCAGAAGATAAGTATGATGGACCTCGCTAAATAGTTCGTGATGGGGTGGCCCCTCTAAAAGAGAGATAGTCAATAAACTTTTTTGACCCAAAGGATGCCATCTCATGACCATCTCGTACCATGACAGCAATTCCCAAGGAACCCTACTTGGTATGATTCTTTTGTCTTTGAAACCTAATATATTTTTTGCTATTTACAAATATGGTTACATATTCTCCTTCGGAGAGGGAAGTTAATGACATGGAGCTGGTTGTTGGTCCTCTGACAGATGACGAGAAGGAGCGATGAGTTTCACTTAGTAGGGAATAGGTACGATACAACCTAGTTTGTATTGCCCTCAGAGTTGCATAACCTAAACTCCTTAACCCTAAAGTAGCCAGGCCCTAGAGTAAGAAGAAGCATGGGAAAAAAGGAAACAAGACGACACTGATTCCAACCCAAAGAGACAGGTCTTTGCCCTGGCTTAGAAGAGTAGATCTCCAATCATGCCAAAGAGGAAAGCGAGGGACCCTTTGTGGTCAAAGTCTAACCCTTCAAGTTCTTTAAGAGGATGAAAGAGGGCGAGGACCACTTCGAGCTCTCCAGTGGTACGCCGATCTCTAGTGAGGATCCTTTCGGAGAGCACTAGGCCCTCGATTGGAGGGGCCAAAGATGCATTGACGGGGGCTTTGGAGTTTATTGTTTAAGCTACAAGTTCCCTAATGACTTCAGGGGCCTCCTTCTTGGAGGGCTTTATTGTTGGAGTCTCTTTTGACTTCCTCACTTTCATCAATCACCGAAGGTAAGATTGGAGCAAAAATTTTCTTTTCTCCCTTTTTTATCATTTGGCTTTGCTTATCTGACCTACTTTTTATAGTGGCCTAAGCCTTGATGGTGGTCCGTTGTCTTGCCGTGGATGACCCTCTTCCCCTAGTCTTGGAGGCACCCTCTACCTTATCTGCCGAGGATAGGGCCAAATCAAGGGTGGCTCAAGATCTACTAGCCCCTTTGGACCCTAAGGCTCCAATGTCGAACAAAGGGAATGCCCCTATTATTCATAAGGAGATCGAAAGCTCAGGTACTAGAGCCACTTGACGATTTTGGGATTCTTCAAGGATTGGTCCCCTCAAAGTTCCTCGATCATTCAGAGGGGCAGCGACCTCTCTGGTGGTTTGATAGTCTCCCTTCGCAACCGCCCAATAGACTAGTTGGCATATGCCATGGAGGATGTCACCGTGTAGGTAGTTGTTTTCTAGACTTATTGCTTTGTTTTCTTCCTTCCTGATGTTTGGTTGGCTTATACTTATTTTTGAATGTACCAGCTGATCATCCTTGCTCGTGATATCATCAAATCTCATCTTTGAATGATGGAGTTAGCTTGCAAAGGTGAACTGGAGGAGAAGAGTCATATAGGCCAAGAAGAGGGCTAAGACCACTAAATCTAAGGCTCAAAAGGTGGAGGAGCAAGCTAAGTCCACCAAAACCTAGTTAGTCTCCTATAATTAAGTACCTAATTAAGGTGGTGGAGTTAAACTTGGCGAAGTATGAAGATCACCTCTGTCAACAACTTCTAATCAAGGAAACCCTAGAGCGTGAAATATAGGATCTAAAGCCTCGAAGGGCCATAGCTGAAGCTTTGGAGGTGGCTCTTGCTACCGAGCGAGCGGTGGCGGTGAAGCTTGCAAAGGAGGCTACCAAGGCCTTTGAGGGGATGTTGAAATGCCTAGGAACTATTTGTTCCCTAATCCCTCTTGGACCTAGCACCCTTCATGGCAAGCTTCGATGGCTTCGGTCAGCCGCAAAGATAGGAGAGGCTTCAGCGGGGACACCTAATGGCGCACACCCTCCTCCTTTGCAGCTAGGATTATAAGCTTTGGGAAGAATCCTAGGTGCAGAACTAGTGGGTTTTTGTGTTGTTTTTAGAAGTAATTCACAGAGCTAGGCTCACCGTATCCCAAACGAAGCTAGGATCAATGCAGTAATTACAGGGTTTAGCTCGGCGTAATTGGGGAACATTAGTTCGTTGGTTAAGTAGAGCTAGGCTCAACACCGCATGCCGTTATAATCCAGATATATACCTTGCTGAGTAGGTTAAGTTAACATCGTCTATCTACGATATAAATTCTTAGCTTTATCCCGAAGGTAATCTATCAGTTTCTATATTCCGCACGTACCATACTGTACATGGTTACTTTGTATAGCTAGCCTAGCCCATTCTCTAGTGGAATGACAAAATAAGTCAATCTTAGTAATATTCACGTCCCATATTCTCGACAAACAAGCTAATGTAGGTCTATGGAGCATGCCTTATCATGGTTGCTTAGCTCCTAGAATTGAGGGTGACCTCTTCTTCTTCTGTGTCATCCTCCCCATTCATACACGAGCATGCACACTTGCCAAAAATAGATGTGATCGACCCTTGATGGTCTATGGCATCCTCTCTGCTGGAGCATTTTCTGAAAATAGATAGGTAGGCAGCGAGAGCAAAGATCAAAACATCAAGAAACTAGGGCAGGGAAAAATTGAACACTCTTCCCTCTCTTCATCCTCTTTGCTAGATTGCAAGGTGTTTTGACGCTGCCGATAGTTGGATGTTTTGCTTCTTCCGAATATTTCTACCTGTGTGTTTGAATTGTGGGATCAGTTAGCAATGGTGCATAGAAAAGCTCTAGTTTTGTTTTCGTGCTATAGCTCCCGATTTCCCCGATTACCACTCTTTCTGAACATTCCAGCATAACCAATCGATATGGGACATACATGTAGCAAGTGTGTCAACGATCATCATACTGGAGCAACATGTTCGCCAAAACAAGATTGCGTCAAGATAGCACCGCAGAAACTTGAAGCATTCTTATCACCAGCAATATTGGCGATGGAGACGAATTGAACCAGCAGCTGACCTATGAGCAATAGCCGGTTACTTTTTCCGAGGACTGGCCGGAATAAGGGATCGATTTCACCAAATTCAATAGGAGGAGGAAATACATACATATTCAAAGGATACGCGCGATGAGGAGCAAACTGAGATGGCTGCTCATGGTTTGTTTGCTACTCCTCACACCCACAGACTTGGAGCTCGTTGGCGCCATCAGGTGTCACTTATTCTGGCCACCACCACATCATCTGCCTCATCTTCTGGAACAAGAACCGGTAAGAACCGATGCGTCTATTCATTCGATATGATATATCCTCTTGTCGTTGTTTGCTACTACATGCAAGTCATTTATTCATTTAAAGCCTTTAATATAATGTCAATTACTCCATCGCAATAATGAAAGTAATTAACAACGTTTCCGTAATAGTTTTAATCTAAAGATTTGTGATATCACATAAGTCTGATAGTAATTAATTATATGTATTGCACCACGAGACAGAAAGGAAAGTGTCTTGTTTTTTATTTTTATTTTTTTAGTTTAATGGATTTTTCGAATCATATTTAACTTCCATTTCTCATAACAGTAATTTAATTTGAGGCTGGAAAATAAAATACCTTTGTCGTGACTATAAAATATATTTTATTACTTCTGTTTAATTTGAATATATCTATACAGCAAGTTTTAAATGTTTTAGCAAAACATTCAAAATCAAAGAAAAATAATTTCATTGGCATGCATGCACTCGCCCTTTTATGGATGTTGCCTCTTAATCTGTAGGACTTGGCATGGAAAGTTAATTTTGGAATGATAATTACGTCTATCATTATTTTATTTTTGATGGAAGGGGCACATAAGTTTTTATTCGTACAACAAATCATGAATTGTGATGCAGAGGTTGCATTAATTGTAATTGTATACAGGTGGACTGGGAGAGGATTGTAGAGGATGTGAATGAGAGAGAGACCTACGACTACGAGCGCAGTATTGTGGTGGTCGGCCGCTCGTTATTAAGCGCAAGTAGGAAGAAGAAGGAGAAAGCTGGAAATCAGAGCAATATGGTGGTGGTGGGCTTGGCAGTGGCCTGCGCAGCACTGGTGGGTCTCATCGGCCTTTGCTGCTGCGCTTGCCGTGGTTCGACGTCGTCGCCGTATGATCTACGGGATGACAAGCCGCTGCTGAGCCTGAATCTGGGCGACTTGTCAGCCGGCTCCTCTCGCAAATCGTCTGCTACTCCGATCGACGTGAGCAGGCTGGGAGCGTTGAGCTCCGAGTGCCAGCCGCCCAAGGCGCCGGTGACAAGGAAACTGTCAATGAAATCGCAGGCCATGCGGATGAGCTCGCACGAAATAACCACCATCGCCGGAGCTGGACGCGACAAACCAGCTACTACAGTAGCATCATCGGAGTCCTCCGCAGATGCGCCGCCGACAGCTCCTCCGGCTCCAGCTCCTCCTCCTCCACCTCTTTTTCATCATCGTCAATCTACGGTTAAGGCTAGCGCCCGTCAACCTAGTATGGTCAAAACCAACGCCCGCCAACCTACTATGGTGAAGGCTAGCCCCAGCAGTGTCAGCACCACTGTCACTAGTAGCGGCAATCCATCTCCTCCTGCTCCAGGGCCACCGCCTCCCCCTCCTCCTGCTGCTGCTGCTCCTCCGGCTCCAAGGGCTCCCGGCCCTCCGCCGCCGCCGCCAACAGCAAGGGCAACAGGAGCTGGCCCGCCGCCACCAGCTATGCCCGGTCCTCCCAGAGCGCGTGGTCCGCCGCCGCCATTCAAGTCGAAGCAGCCGGCAGGAGCAGCAAGCGCACAGGCGGACGCATCCAAGACCAAGCTGAAACCCTTCTTCTGGGACAAAGTTACCGCGAATCCAAATCAAGGCATGGTGTGGGATCAGCTCAAAGCAGGATCCTTTCAGTAAGCAGTTATATATATAATGCAACGTATGGCTGTTTAATTTGGGATGAACTGCTACTAATTTGCATGCTTGGCCCTGGTAATTTATAAGGTTTAACGAGGAGATGATCGAGAGCCTGTTTGGGTGTAACGCCACTGACAAGAAGGGGAGCTCCGACGCCAAAAAGGAGGTGACCGCCAAGGATGCGCCGCAGTTTGTGAGGATCCTGGATGCCAAGAAGGCGCAGAATCTGGCAATATCGCTCAAGGCGCTGAGCGTTTCCGCGGAACAAGTGCGCGCTGCAGTGCTGGAAGGGCACGATCTGCCGTCGGAGCTCATCCAGACGCTGGTGCGGTGGAGCCCCACGAGCGACGAGGAGCTTCGTCTTCGTCTCTACACCGGCGAGCTCTCGCAGCTGGGCCCCGCCGAGCAGTTCATGCGCGCCATCATCGACGTCCCCTACCTCTTCCAGCGCCTCGACGCTCTCCTCTTCATGGCCGCGCTCCCGGAGGAGGCCGCCGCCGTCGAGCAGTCCTTCGCCACCCTCGAGGTGGCCTGCCAGGAGCTCCGAGGCAGCCGCCTTTTCAAGAAGCTTCTCGAGGCCGTGCTCAAGACCGGCAACCGCATGAACGACGGCACCTTCCGCGGCGGCGCCCAGGCCTTCAAGCTCGACACCCTCCTCAAGCTCGCCGACGTCAAGGGCGTCGACGGCAAGACCACGCTGCTCCACTTCGTCGTCCAGGAAATCATCCGCTCCGAGGGCGTCCGCGCCGCCAGGGCCGCCAACGGCGCTAGCAACAGCAGCAGCAGCGTCGGCTCGTCGGAGGACCTCCTCCTCCTCCAGGCCTCGGCCTCTGATCAGCAAGGACAAGACTGCAGCGATGACACGGAGCGGTACAGGCAGCTGGGCCTCGGCGTGGTGTCGAGCCTGGGCGACGACCTGCAGAACGTGCGCAGGGCGGCGTGCCTCGACGCCGACGCGCTGACCATCACGGTGGCCAGCCTCGGCCACCGCCTGGTGAAGGCCAACGAGTTTCTTACCACGGGCATGCGGAGCCTTGACGAGGACAGCGGCTTCCACCGCCGGCTGGTCCTCTTCGTGGAGCAGTCGCAGGAACAAATCACCCGCCTGCTGGAGGAGGAGAAGAGGATGCGCTCGCTCGTGCGCGCCACAGTCGACTACTTCCACGGCAGCACCGGCAAAGATGAAGGCCTTCGCCTCTTCGTCGTCGTGCGAGACTTCCTCGCCATTCTCGACAAGGTCTGCAGGGAGGTCAAGGAACAGGCGGAGGCGGCCGCCAAGGCCAGCAAGAAGCCGACGCCGGCGCCGGCGCCGAGGACGAGGAGCAGGCAGTCGTCGCTCTCCTTCCGCGACCCACGGCAGCAGATCCAAGATCGGAGGGCGGCGGCGCAGAGCCGGCAAAACAGTAGCTCATCCAGCTCCTCTGATTCCGATGACTAGTTAGCTAGCGATCGATCGATGGCTTCTCTTCCCTAGCTCTCACTCGTATCATGATGCATATATGTACGTCAGACTCAATATTAGGAAATAAATTCAATTCCCTCGAGGCCTTCATTATATTGCCGATTGCTCGCGGCGGTAGTAATCAGACGACCCTTGCTTCCATACATACTCTGCTCCACTCCTTCCTCTACCGTCTGCATGCGTCTTCATTCACCACCTATGCTCTGGCCTCTTCTTCTTGTTTATTGTTTAGTATAATAAAAAGGCGTACATTACATACCCCTGTAATTGTCTACGTGAACAATATTAATATAGTTGTAAAATCATACCTTACGTTAATATGATAAACTAACATAATTTCCATGTCATATAACACGTATGACTTTGCTTCATTTTAGGTATAGTGTGAGCAACCCTCTGCGTAGGACCCATCCACGACTAAAATTCATGGGAATTGAATGACAACTTCACCGAAGATCGAGCATGTCGCATTAACTATTCTTAGTGGGTTGAAAATTTTGGAGAGAAATGAGCACCTCATCCGTGCATCGGCTGCGCGTTTATATAATGTAAACAGCTTTACTTTTTTTCTTAGAAATAAGCCGTGATCACATCTCCGTTACATCAAGAGAGATAACAAACTTCTAGATAAGAATAGAATCTAAACAGACTCTGAGCATACATATGCTAACACCCTCTCTCAATCATAATCTTGTAAGGTTAAGATTGGTACTAAACTTATCTAACAACGAACTGACAATGATTTTTGTAAATCCATCAACAATTTGATCATTAGAAGATATAAAATCAATTTCTAGTAATTTTTGACTTACCTATTCTCTAACAAAATGATAATCAACTTCTATATGCTTTGTTCTGGCATGAAAAACTGGATTCGCTGACAAATACTTTGCATCAAGATTATCACATCAAATTTTATCTGCTTGAGGACTCTTGATACTTAGTTTGGCAAGAATAGTTTGTACCCACATAATCTCTCCCGTCATATTTGCTATTGTTTTATATTCTGACTCTGTACTAGACCTTCACACTGTAGCTTGCTTCCTAACATTCCATGATATTAGATTTGACCTAACAAAAATAGCAAAACCACCGGTTGATCGTCTGTCATCCAAGCTACCTGCCTAATTTGCATCAGAAAAGCCACTCACAAGTGTGGAATTTAACCTATGTATGTTAAGTCCTATTTTTGTACACTGCTTTAAATATCTAAGTATTCTTTTAACAACCACCGGTGTAATGTAGTTAGAGCATGTAGAAACTGACATACTTTATTAACAGAAAAAATTATATCTAGTCTAGTAAGTATTAAATACGGTAGAGCTTCAACTATACTTCTATATTTAGTAGCATCATTAGAACCCAACAACGTTCCTTCATGTAAAGAAAGCTTTTCACTCACTGACATTGGTGTAGTAATAGGTTTACAGTTTGATGACATGCCTACCTTTTTCAACAAATCAAAGGCATACTTATCTTGCATCAAGACTATACCATTATGTACCTTGTCAGCACAATATACAACTGTCAGGTTTAGTTATGTTTCTGGTAATGGTTGGATAGAAGAAGGATAGGTACAATTACAATAAATCTTCTAAAAAATTATCTAGTCCATGTAATGCTAGCATCCTCGAGCAGGACAAATACTGCTAAGGTGTAGCAAGCAAATTAAGGGGTTGTTTAGGACTGCTTTGCTCCACGAACTTATAGCCAAATGGATCTAGCTCTCGGTTTTCAGAACCACCAAAAACTAGGATTCGAGATGCTGCTACATATTTTTTGGAAGCACCTCAAGAGGTGTTCTGCAAATAGAATTTTCTGATATAGTCGTGAAGTTTACTATTATTTACCCACCACTATCATTATGCACATACCTCCTTTATTTTTTTCTCAGTCTAGTGACCTGAACAGCTTCCACGTTCGGATGCGCAAGGAGATGGAAGGGGCAGAGTGGACTAGCTAAAGTGCTCGGTCACACACACACTGTCATTGCTTATAATGGAATAACAGGTAGAGATGGACAACCCTAAGGGCGCTCCCACGGGCGACGTCGTTGGCGACTCTGTTGACGGTCCCGTCGCCGGCAAGGCGGCCCTCCCGTCCTGTAGATGCCTCTGCAACCCCTTCCACCCCTCCCCGCGAACCCTCTTCAACCTGCCCCTCCACTATTGTCGCGTCTAAGGCCCCCCTCTCCCTGTTTGAGCTCATCGGTGTGTCCGAAGACCCACATCAGTGGCTTCCCCATTCGCCAGATCTAGCCGTGAGTAGGCCGGATTCCCCTGCCTCTCCCTCAGTCTCAGCAGATCTGCACGGCTACCCGCCCCCTCGTCCTTCAGTTGATGCTATTCGCCGGGATCCAGCTGTGCTGTCAACCAACAACAGGTCCGCAGATCCAGTTGATGGTGCCTCGGGTAAGCCGACCAGGGCCTCCCTCTGCCCCTCTTCAAGGCCACTCCTGCCAACCCCCAAGGTGGCGCCTTTACTCCCTGGCAGGGCAGCAGCTTCCGTCGCATTTACTTCAGGGACGCGAGCACCGATTCAAAACAAAGGTAAAGCTCCCCTGTATGGCCAGCCCTGCAATCTCTCCAAGGGCACCTTCAATGTGCCACCAACCAGTGGATTTCCATCGTTGCCTGCTCCGGTTCCAGGTGAACTTGGTGCTTCCGTTCTGCAAGATTTCTAAACCCCTGTGAAACCAAAGTTCTGGTGAAGGAAGAAACCGCAGATAGCCATTCAGAATATTCAGCATGGCTCGGATTCAGTTTCGCTGTGATGGCGAAAGTTCCTTCAAGCCATGGCAGGCAAGTGCTTCAGCTGTCTGTCATCTTCACACTGGGTGGTACAATGCAAATCTCAGACCAGGTGTTGACGCTGTAATAAATTTGGCATATTTTAACTTCATGCGCATTAATGGCCGGGGCTGTTAAACCGCTACCTCCAGTGGGTGGCCCTCTCTCGCCTCAAAGGCTCCAAGTCCAGTGGCAAGCACCCTGGTCTCCACAGTTCGCTCAGCTCAACCTCCAGCCCTTTCCTCTAGCAGCATGGACGCTACTCGCCCAGAAGGGGCGATGCTCGGGGCTACCGTAGGTAGGCCTCGAGAGTCGGTGTGCTTCATCACCGTAACGGGAAGGCTTGACGAGAGGGTCATTCGGATGGCAGAGCACTCCCTAGTGGCTTGGGAGACGGACGTGCCAACAGACCGGGAGAAGGAGGATCTCAGCTAGTTCGCCGATGCTCTGAGGGTCTTCTTCGGCATCAGTCGCATGGATCTCCAGGTCACCGAGTTCTTTCCAGAAGATTTTCTTGTTACGTTAGCTGAGGCACCGATTAGGGATGCTGTGCTTGAGGCAGGAAGCATGGTGTATGGTGGTAGAGTGTTCGTTTTTAGGCCGTGGGATGTTCAGTTGCATGCGCGATCGGCTTCTCTGCCATTTCATGTTAGGCTGTGCATCGAGGGGCTTCTGATGCACGCGTGGAATGAGGAAGGGGTTGCTCATGTGGTTGGCCGCTATTGCTCAGTGCACTACTATGAAGAGTACTCGAGGAGAAACAACTACTCCAAAACATATGATCTCTGGGCATGGTGTCACAACCCCTCAGATACTGCTAAGATTGTGTGGCTCATTGTTTCTAACCTAGATCCGCTGCAGCCTTCGGTAGATATACCTTTCGTTTGTGCAGACCCTTATGACTCCTCCGTTGAAGGGCTGAAGCTGGGTCACACCTACAAGCTGCTCATTCACGTCGACAAGGTGGAAGACTACTCCAAGGCTGCAATGTATGGCCACCCATGTGTGCGCTCATTCGAGTGGAGGCTTGGAGTGCCTGATGGAGAAGATGTGCACGTGACGTTCCTTGACGCTCGCTACTGTAGCCAGAACTCTCTGTAGCGCCGGGGCCATGATGAGGATGAGGACGGTGACCGCGTCTAGGAGCAGTCGAGACGGCGCCGTGCGAAGTCAATATGGGCTCGCATTGGATGCCGCGATGAAATCAACATCGTTCCTCATGCTAGCAGGGGGCATGCTGCCTCCAGCGAGACCGGTGGCCACCGTCAGCGCGCGGTTCACCTCGACGCTGCTTTCTCAACTCAGGTCAGTACCTCATGGTCAGATCAGTTAGCGGGCGTAGTTTTTACTCTAGCTTCACCTAGCGTGCCCTTTGTGGATCCTTCCACTCCTGTCTGTTGGTCGCTGTGTGATGCTGAGGGTGATGCCAGGGTTGACCCCATGAGGGTGGAAGCAAGTCTTTCTAATTTGATTGCCATCCCTTCTCAACAGATCCTGGACGCTCAGGCAGAGGAGCCTGTGGTCATGGATGCCAACGCTGATTTGTTCCGCAATAAGCTGGACGCCTTCCTAGAGGCTGTCTCGCTGGCACTGCCCCAACCTATCCTAGGAACTCCTTCTAAGGTACAACGTAACAAGAAGGGGTGGCCGGCTTCTACAGCAACCCGCCGTAGCTCAAGGCTCGCCAA
>KE372954.1:80274-91204 GCA_000418225.1 Zizania latifolia | reverse complement strand
AGATAATTCACAGTATCCCGTTGGTGTGGTGCCCCATGCTGCATCGTTGAGACTGGACTGCCCTCAATTTAATGGAGAAAATCCTAAGGCCTGGAAGATGTGTGAAACCTATTTCAGAACCTGTTGGGTAAGATCTGACATGTGGGTTAGTGTGGCTTCTTTGCATTTTGTTGGTAGTGCTGTCAAGTGGTTGCAGTCATCTCGTGCTCATGAGCGTTGCACTTCATGGGAAGGGTTTGCAACTACTGTTTGTGCTAGATTCGGGAGGGAGGAATTCCAAAATCTGTTGAGACAGTTTAATAGGCTACGTCAAATTAGAACTGTGTTGGAGTATGCAGAAAACTTTGATGAGTTGATGCATGGACTCTTGGCACATCATGAATTATGGCCCCCTACTTACTTTATTACTCATTTCATTGATGGATTGAAGAGTGATATACGAGCCGCAATTGTGTTACATCGCCCACACGACCTGGATGCTGCAGTATCTTTGGCCTGCTTGTAGGAGGAAGTTGCTGAAGCCCTGTAGAAGGAGACTAGGCGTCTAGAAACTGGGTTGCCGACGCGACCTCCTGTCCGTACTGCACATGCTCTGTCGCTACCACCTTCTGTAGCGAACTTGACCGATGGAGCAAGGGGACGAGTGGACGAGTGGATGATTGAAGAAAACCAGCAGCTACCAAGGCTTTATCCGGTGAAGCTTATGACAAGCTAGCTGCCTTACGTGCTTACCGGCGAGCAAAGGGATTGTGTCACAAATGTGGTGAACGTTGGTCACGAGAACATCAGTGTGCAGCCACTGCACGGTACAAATTCATATTGTGGAGGAACTTTTGGCACTTTTTGGAGAAGTTGCACAGGAGGGGGAGACAGAGGAGAATGCTGAAGGTAAAATAAGAGGGGATCTCATGGCCATATCCAAGGCTGCGGTCACCGAAAGAGAATGTTCTAGCACTATTCGCTTGTTGGGAGTCATCTAGAAAAGAGAAATCATTATACTGGTGGATTTAGGCAGTACCCACAGCATCTTGAGTCAGGATATGGCAGTAGGGATGACAGGAGTCCGTGAAGTTAAACAGCAATTGAGAGTGCGGATTACCGATGGAGGGACTCTGCAGTGTTCGTATGAATTACAAGACTACGTGTGGTGGATGCAAGGGCTGACTTTTTTGCACAACTCTAAAAGTGATTCCATTGGGGTGTTATGATGTGATCTTGGGCATGGACTGGTTACAGGCGCATAGTCCCATGAGAATAGATTGGACCACTAAGTCACTACAGTTTCAATATCAAGGGCTGCAAGTGGGATTGTTTGGAGTAAAACCAGATACATCACAGTGTTCTCTGCTATCCTCAGGAGAGTTGCAATGGCTTTCAGGGTTATTCAGTTGTGTGCGGTTGATAGTTCTGAGGGAGAGGTAGCAATACCAGAACCAATTCAAAATTTATTGGATCAGTATGTCACGACGTTCGATGAGCCACGAGGTTTGCCACCTCCTAGAAAATTTGATCACACCATCCAACTACTTCCTGGGGCCAAACCTATCAATATCTGACCCTATCGTTATAATCTGGCACAGAAGGATGAGATTGAGAAACAGGTCAAGGAAATGTTGGCTCATGGAGTAATCCGACCAAGTTCTAGCCCATTTGCTTCCCCGGTTTTGCTAGTACAGAAGAAGGATGGCACATGGTGTTTTTGTGTTGACTACCGACACTTAAACGCCATCACTGTGAAGAACCGATATCCATTACCTATCATTGATGAGCTTTTGGATGAGTTGGCAGGAGCTTGCTGGTTCTCCAGCTTGGATCTTTGAGCAGGATATCACCAAATTCAGATGAAGGAGGGAGAAGAGTATAAGACCGCTTTTCGCACTCACCATGGGCATTTTGAGTTTAAAGTCATGTCTTATGGCCTGACCAGTGCTCCGGCCACCTTCTAGGGGGTTATGAATACCATACTAGCTCCGTTGTTGCGAAAAGGGGTTCTAGTGCTCCAGCCACCTTCTAGGGGGTTATGAATACCATACTAGCTCTGTTGTTGCGAAAAGGGGTTCTAGTATTTATTGATAATATTCTGGTTTACACAAGGACGTTGGAGAAACATATAGCCCTACTGCAACAAGTGTTTGAGATACTTAATACTCATCAATTGAAGGTAAAAAGAAGCAAATGTTTTTTCGCTCGTGACCAACTGACCTATTTGGGACATACCATCAGTGCAAAAGGTGTGACTACCGATCCTAAGAACATTCAAGCAGTTTTACAATGGCCAACGCCAATGGATGTTAAGACAGTTCGGGGATTTTTGGGTCTAGCCGGTTATTACCGTAAATTTGTTCGTCACTTTGGTGTGCTAAATCGCCCTTTGACTGAATTGCTCAAGAAGAAAGCAGTGTTCTGTTGGACCAGTGAACATGAGGTAGCCTTCCAAGCGTTGAAGTCTGCATTAGTTTCAGCTCCAGTGCTTGCCTTGCTAGATTTTACTAAACCATTTGAATTAGAAACCGATGCTTCCGAGTAGGGGTGGGAGCAGTACTGATGCAACAGGGACATCCCTTAGCGTTCTTCAGTAAAGCCTTGGGTCCAAGAACAAGAGGGCTGTCAACATATGAGAAAGAATGTATGGCCGTTCTATTGGCAGTGTATCGTTGGAGGTCTTACTTGTAATTTGGTGAATTTACTATTAGAACAGATCAACGCAGTTTGGTACATCTTGGTGATCAGCGTTTGGCTACTCCCTAGCAAGTTAAAGCTGCTACTAAACTTCAAGGATTACAATATCGTTTGGTGTATAAGCGTGGTGTGGAGAACAAGGCTGCGGATGCGCTATTGCGACGTGAGGTTGACCCTAGCGATCAGCTGCTGGCTGTTTCATCCTGTGTACCTGTGTGGCTGGTTGAGGTGCAGGAAGGGTACCTTCAAGATGAAGTTGCAGGATGTTTATTGCAGCAACTTTCAGTTTCTTCTGACAATGCTAGTGGTTATACCCTGCGAGATGGAATTATCCGTTATAACGGTCGTGTTTGGTTGGGAAACAAGGACTTGTAGCTTTGCGTGATCCAGGCCTTACATGATTCTGCGGTGGGGAGACATTTAGGTTTCCACGTAACATATTGTCGTTTGCGGAAGCTCTTTTCTTGGTCAGGAATGAAAACATCAGTCGGACAGTATGTGGAGAATTGTACCATGTGCAAGCAAGCTAAGTCTGAGAGAGTACGTTACCCTGGTCTCTTACAACCGCTTCTGGTTCCGGAGCATGCATGGCAAACCATATGTCTGGACTTTGTCGAAGGCTTGCCTCGATCTGCCAATTATAATTGTGTGATGGTGGTGGTTGATAAGTTTTCTCGATATGCCCATTTTGTTCCATTGGCTCATCCTTTTACTGTCTTCCAAGTTGCTCAGGCCTATCTCACAAATATTTACAAACTGCATGGACTGCCTCAATCTCTAATTTCAAACCAGGACAAAGTGTTCACTAGCTCGTTATGGATAGAATTATTCCAATTGGCTCAAACACACTTATGTCTCAGTTCAGCGTATCACTCACAAACGGATGGATAAACGGAGAGGGTTAATCAATGTTTGGAAGCTTACCTTCGCTGTTTTGTGCATGCTTGTCTGACTAAGTGGGTGCAGTGGTTGTCTCTTGCTGAATTCTGGTATAACACATCTCCTCATTCCACCTTGGGTAAATCTCCTTTTGAAGTGTTGTATGGGCATGCTCCGCGACATTTTGGTCTGGTTGATCCTTCTGTTTGTGTGGCATCAGACTTGGCTGATTGGTTTACTGAGCGAGAAATGGTTACTTTGTTGCGTCAGCATTTGCTTCGTGCTAACCAGCGTATGAAGGTGCAAGCTGATCGTAAGCATAGCGAGCAGGAGTTTGCTGTTGGAGATTGGGTGTATCTTAAGATCCAGCCATATGTCCAAACCTCGGTGGCTCGCCGTTCTAATCATAAGCTTGCATTTTGGTATTTTGGCCCATTTTAGGTGCTGGCTCGAGTGGGGGAGGTTGCTTATGGTCTGCAACTTCCTTCAGATTGCACCATTCACCGGTGGTCCATGTCTCTCAACTGAAGAAAGGTGCTCCGCCTCCAGCTTCTGCTCCAGTGGCGCTTCCTCAACTAAGTGTTTCGGTGTTCCCAGAAGAGGTGCTAGATCATCGCCAGATTCGAAAAGGTGGTCGTCTGGTTGCTCAAGTGCGAGTTCAATGGTCCGGACAAACAGCTGATCTTGCCACTTGGGAGGATGAAGAGGCCTTGCGATAGCATTTTCCTCATGCACCGTCTTGGGGGCAAGCCGTCTTCAGGAGGGGGTATTGTTACGGCCCAGCCAATGCAGAAGAGAGTAAGGAGGCCTAACTGTAAATATGCGTTGTCTGAATGGGCTGTGTAAGAGTGATGATCGAATGGGCTGTGAGAGTATAAAAACTGGACTGATGATGCTTTGTAAGGGGAGGAAAGAAATACAGAACACTACATCTTCTAGTTTTCTCTCCCTTTCCTCTGTTTAAACCCTTCTTCCTCAAGCCAAATTCTCCACCTCATGAACTCAGCGTACATCGCACTCATACCCAAAGGCGCCACCTCTCTCACACCAAACTGTTTCAGACCAATCAGCCTTATTCACAGCTTCACCAAAATCACGACCAAATTGCTCGCTAATCGGCTTGCACCGATGCTGGCCACCTTGATCGGTCCTCATCAGTCAGCGTTCATCAAATCTAGAGGGTTGCACGATAATTTCCTTCTAGTGCAAGGATGTCTGAAAAAACTCAAGCAATCAAAAACCCCATCATTGTTCATAAAACTGGACATTGCTAAAGCATTCGACACTATAAATTGGCCCTTCCTGCTTGAGCTCCTACGGCACCGTGGGTTCGGGTCCCGTTGGATTCGCTGGCTGTGTCAACTGTTGAACTCTACCTCTTCGGCTGTGATTCTCAATGGAGCCCTGGGTAGGTTCTTTCGGCATGGTCGCGGGGTTCGCTAGGGTGACCCTCTTTCACCTATGCTGTTCTTGCTGGCAATCGACCCGCTGCACTAGCTCATTGTTGCGGCCAAAAACGTTGGTCTCCTGGCTCCTCTTGGTGACTCAAACTTTATTCATCGGGCATCCTTTTTTGCTGATGATGTTGGGTTCTTCATCAGAGCTTCCGCTCGGGAAGCAGGTTGCATGCGCGCTATCCTAGATGTTTTCGGTAAGGCCTCCGGCCTTCTTGTCAACTATCAGAAAACAGAGTTCTTCCTAGTGAATCACGCGGATATCAACCTTGACGCCATTCACCAGGCTTTCCCGACCAATAGAGCAACGTTTCCTTGCAGATATCTTGGGCTGCCTCTTCACTTTCGGTGGGCTAGCAAGAGGTTCTTCCAGCTGCTGCTTGACAAAATGACAAGCAAACTAGCGTCCCGGAAATGCAATTTCCTCACCAAGGCGGGAAGGCTTGTCTTGTTGCAGGCCACTCTCTCTGTATTACCAATCTTCCATCTTTCTGTCTTCCTCGAAAACAAGTGGTTGATCAATCAGCTTGATAAAATGCGTAGGCAATTTCTTTGGTCCAAAGGTAACAACTTGGCTCCTGCTGGTGGTCTATGTCTGGTTAATTGGTGGACGGTCTGTAGACAAAAGGACTTGGGAGGTCTGGGGGTGATAAATCTGCACCTCTTGGGGCACGCTATTCGATTGTGGTGGATCTGGCTGCGCTGGAAGTATGGCTCCAGGCCCTGGTGTTCGACACCGCCTCCCTGCTCTTAGATTGATCGTGAGCTCTTTCAGGGCTCCACTTGTATTATGTTAGGAGATGGCAAGGTCGCTTCCTTCTGGCTCGATAAGTGGAATGGCCACTTGCCTCTCAAAGATTTGGCCCCGGCACTCTATCACCGATGCCCCTAGAAAAATTGGACAGTCACCAAGGCCATGCACATGCACGCTTGGGCCCGCCTTGCGAGATATCTGTCAAATGGAAAACAACTCCAGCAATTCCTTCGGTTGGCGGCGACGGTGATCCCAGTTACTCTTCAAGAAGGCAGGCCAGATTATGTGTGCTGGCGTTGGACTGAAGATGAAAACTACATGGCAAAGTCTGCTTACTGCATCCAATTTATCGGATCTTCGGCCCCTATCATTAACAAGGACCTGTGGAAAGCCCAGGCGGAACCAAAGTGCAAAATTTTCGTGTGGACGCTGCTTAAAAACAAAATTCTGACTGCGGATAATCTTCTTAAGAGGGAATGGCCGTGTAGCGTGAGTTGCCGGTTGTGCTTTAGTGCACCGGCGACTCCCATCCACCTGGCGGCCCATTGCAGTTTCACCGTTAAGGTATGGGACCTCGTCCAACAGCACTTCGGCATCATAGGCACGGCACCTTTGGCCAATGCAGACTCGGTGCAGAAATGGTGGTGTCGGGTTGCTCGCCAGGTGAGACGAGGAAGCCGCAAAGCCTTCAATGGGATAATCGTCTACCTGTGGTGGCACGTCTAGAAAGAGCGAAACAGGCAGATTTTCAACGCCTCCATTGACTCCGTCCACTCTGTAGCTCAAATGATCATCACCGATGTTGAAGCGTTAATTTTGTAGGTGGTGTTGCATCAACACATTCTGTTGTGTCCTTTTTCGCTGTTGTTTCCTCTTCTATTCTTGGCTTGTGTCATGGAGCTTGTAAACTCTGAACCTTCTGGAACTGTTTGGTCCCTTTTCTCTTCTTAATACATAGCAGCGGTCCTCCCGCTCGTGTTAAAAAAAAACAGGTAGAGAAGGAACATGAATCCAGTAGACCAAATGCATTAATACCAGTTGTAGCTCTAGGTACGTACACGTAAGTATAGCCAGACAGAAAATATGTATAAACACAACTAGCATCTGGATGTTCTAGAAAAAATAAAAAATTAGACGGTATTTAACTTGGTAAAAAATATTTTATCACTTGATCAAAAATGTTTTAAATAGATACAACATTCGACAATATTATTTATAATACTAAGAAACCACTATATACAACACCAACATTTTTTGGTGTTGTATACGGTGGTTTATTGGTATTGTAAACATTATTTTTTAATGTTGCATCTATTTAAATTTTTTTAGCGAAGTGATAAAACATTTTTTAATAAATGTTGAAATATCATCCAATATTTTTTATTTTCTAAAACGCATATGTATATATGTTTTTGAACGCAGGCAGGCAGGTGGTGGCTTTACATTTAGGAAGAAGGTGTGCCAAATTTAGTTAGTTTGCTATATGGAAACCCCCGCAATCCGCATTCGTCGTCGCTCC
This sequence comes from Zizania latifolia, assembly GCA_000418225.1. Classification (NCBI taxonomy): domain Eukaryota; kingdom Viridiplantae; phylum Streptophyta; class Magnoliopsida; order Poales; family Poaceae; genus Zizania; species Zizania latifolia. The sequence continues at coordinate 83,919 of KE372954.1, read as the reverse complement.
GACGACATGGGTGACCACATGCAGCTGGCCTCCTCCTCCTCCAAGCCCACGCCCATCTCCGCGCGTCGTGCCTTGGTCCCCATGGCGCTCCTGCTGCTTCTCCTCCTGTTCGCCGCGCCCGCTGCGGCCGTCGATAGTCCCCGCCGCTCCCTCGACGCGCTGGACAAAGGAGAAGTCGCTTCCCTCGCCGCTGGGAACCCCATCGTCGCCGGGGCCATGAACGACCGCCTCAAGTCCCTCACCGCCGCATTTGCCCAACAGATCGGCAGGGAGCTCCGCTACTGCATCAAGGACTCGTAATTAATTAATTAATTAAGCACCTCTAAATTAACCACTTGATCGATCCACGGCCACTCCGACCTTCCAATTCGGTTTTTGCGTGCAGGGACGATGAGTGGAACACCGCCTTCAATTTCTCCTCCGATCCCATCTTCCTCTCCAACTGCATGAGGAGCACCGACGGTATATACACTACACGCGCCCTCCGATCGTCTTCAATATATATATTCCTCTTGCTTAATTTGTCTTGCACCGGCCGGTATATTTAGGATACTATATATCTATCTTATGTATTATAATGCATGGCTTCTCCGTCCCTACGTACCAACCAAACCAAGCTTCCGAGATGAAATTCTACTCAAATATAATAATCCTCTTCTCGATCTCCTGTATGTTCCCATCAACAGGAGACCTACCGCAGCGTGTGTGCACGGCTGCCGAGATGAAATTCTACTTCGGAAGCTTCCTCGACAGCAATGGGAGAAGGAACTACGTCAGGCCAAACAAGAACTGCAACCTCACATCATGGATCGATGGCTGCGAGGCTGGGTGGGCGTGCAGTGCAGGAAAGGACCAGAAGATCGACTTGCAGGATGCCGTCAACTTCCCTTCCAGAACACTTGATTGCCAGGGCTGCTGTGCTGGTTTCTTTTGCCCTCACGGCCTCACTTGCATGATACGTACGTACGCAAGCGTACCACTCATCAGTTTTCAATTGTTCACTATATACTACCACGCGTCGCCCATGCATCCAAATAAAATTTTACGGTCTTCGAGGAGGTACCAGAATTTTCAGTGTTAATTTGGTATCAAAATTAACACTAAAAATTCTGGTTCCTCCTTAAGAACTGTATACCTTACCAAAATTAACACCGAAAATTCTGGTACTTGAGGCCACTATAAAATCACTCAATATACTATACCCTTAGTCCATGGATAAAATTTTTTTATATATATACTGTGATCACAATTGCATACTTATAATACTATCAGATTAATTATTGGGTATCTTTTTACATAATGGGAGAGTATTGATTAATGGGTAACTACATATACAGATAACACAATACGTACCTTAATAAAAGGTCATGCAAATAACGCACAGCATATATATACATACATACAAAAGATGTTGAAGAGGCAGGCATAGCTAGATCACACCAACACATTGGCCAACTCAATCTTTTGAGGTCAAGTGTTAGAGACTTTGAAGATTTACTTAGACATACATTCTGATTACCTACGTACTTACCTCCATATGTGTGCATGCAGCTTGTCCTTTGGGAGCGTACTGTCCAGAATCCACCTTAAACAAAACCACTGGAATCTGTGATCCGTAAGTTGCGTGCCTTCATTAATTCTCCAGTATATGGCCGGAAGGACTCTGAATCCTGAAATATGTACGTACTTAATTGGGGCAGATACAACTATCAACCACCTCCTGGGAAGCCGAATCATACTTGCGGTGGTGCTGATAGATGGGCAGATGTTGTTAGCACTGATGACGTATTCTGTCCAGCTGGCTTCTACTGCCCAAGCACTATAAAGAAACTCTCTTGTAGTAGTGGGTAATTCTATCTAGCTATCAAACATGCTTCCATTCTAATATGACCAACCTCCTATTGGATCTTATTCTCATGCTATTATATTACGTCGTGCAATTTTTCAGTTTCTATTGCAGGAAGGGATCGACTTCCCAAACCAGTAAGTTGTATTAATTGTCTCTTCATATTTATATATCTGTACTTCAATCACGTGGCATTGTACGTATAGGCGTATGTGGATAGAATGCAGATTTATGATACATGCATGAATTTGGTTAGCACGGTAGATCTTCATATCACTAGCTACATAGCACAATCAAATCTTAGATTCTATGTTATGGGCACTGATTCATATTGATAAAGGTGAAAGATGCCGAACATGCATGTCCTGATCGAACTAAGACATAACTTTATGATTTTTATTCCTTAATTAATAATTCTTTTGGGGGTATATATGTAGCTAGACTCCTTATAGTGTGGGTTCCCTTGCTACGCCCTATGGCGAGTACTATTTATATGAACATTAATAACTGTTAACAGTAACTTCGTGATAGCTTCTAACTAGTATCGTGTCCATGCTAACGCTATGGTAAAAATCAAAAAATAATAAATATGGACTTAAAGCATGCCCTACAAGCCGGTATAAAACATGCCCCACAAAAAGAAACACTTAAAGAAAACAAGCAAATCGTTATGAAGCTAGCGACATCTAGGGATTGAATTATTTTCCTACTGAAAAAGGCTCGGGTTCACGGTGAACTGAGTCCACCGTGGACTCACGCGCGGGCTGTAGACCGAAGGGGTACGCGGCCGTCGGATGTGGATCGAATGGTTAGGATTTAATGAAGATCTAGCGGTTGTGATAAAATCGTAATAGATCGATGGCTCGGATCGAGGCGGGTGCGTTAAGTGGAAACGGACGGCCAGGATCGCCCGATACCGGTCAACCGTGGTCAGACCGATCTGGGCGCTCGGTTCAGGTTTTAATCCGGGCCGCACGCGCAGATCCGACGGCTGAGCGGCGATCCGGCACGTGAGGAGCAGAGCGGCGCGTGCCATTCTTCTCCGGCGGGGGCTAGGGCACGACGGCGCGGCTACCGGTGGCGGCGGGGCCTACGGGCTAGAACCGACAACAGAAACAGAATCAGAAAAGGACAGGGAACATGATGGTACCGGAGTTTAGGCTCGGGGATGGACGGGCGGCGCCGAAGACGAGCGGGGCTCCGGGGATCCTTTGAGACGACGGCGATCTGGTGGACGGGAGCTTGATCGAAGTGATGGCCGAGGTTAGGGGGATGACGGCGAACCTGATGGAGTCGACGGTGAGGCGGGAGGCGGCTGCCGGCAACGAGGAGCGGCGGAGAAAAACGCACAGGGAGGGCTCGGTTTTGCGAATGAGGCTCTGTGGTTGGGGTCGGCAATCGGTGGCGGAGGGAGAAATTTATAGAGTGCCGTCGAAAAAGGAAAGAGATCGGGGAAGGAAGGGCTCGAGAGAGGTTTCCAAAAATACTCCGGCCAAGTTCTAATTTTACGCAGATTCGGCGATAGACTGTGGGATTTCACCGAAAAATGGAGGGAAAAGTTGTCCGGGAGTATGGAAAGTACAACGGTGGGCTCAGCTAGGCCGATTGCGCACGGCGACGACGGATTCGGGATTTAGGGCTTGCCGGTGAACAATGCGCGCAGAAAGGGAGATTTCCCTGGGGGAAGATGATCCTGACGAGTGGGGCCTACTAGTAGCGGGAGAAGGCGTGAGTCAGCACAGGACGGCGGGACGCGGGGGCGGACAGGCGGGGCCTAGCGGCAGCGCTAGCGCAGGCGC
>KE372954.1:41069-63690 GCA_000418225.1 Zizania latifolia | reverse complement strand
TTTGTGTATGAACCTATCGGGTCACACACTTAAGGGGATGGATTCAAATCGTGCAAAGAATTGGTTCTTGTGCAAGTGGGAGATTGATGGAATTATGCCCAAGAAAATTCTGGGTGAACCGGAAGTTCCGGCTGTAGCCAGAAGTTCCGAGTTATGGAGCATCCGGAATATCCGATGGGATCGGAAGTTCCGGGCCAGCCCCAGCGTTCGGTCTTCTGGACGAATCGGAAATTCTGGCTGTAGCCGGAAGTTCCGGGTTCTAGACGAACCGGAAGTTCCGGTTGGACCGGAAGTTCTAGGTCGGAATTAATTCGATACAGAAGGTCTGTTTCGGAAGTTCCGGCTGTAACCGGAAGTTCCGGGTTCGGAATTAATTCGATACAGAAGGTCTGTTTCGGAAGTTCCGGCTGTAACCGGAAGTTCCGGACCCGAATTAATTCGATACAGAAGGGTAATTTCGAAAGTTCCGGATGGGATCCGGAAGTTCTGATGACCGGAAGTTCCGGCTATAGCCGGAAGTTCCGGAGTGCGCAGATTAGATCTGTTGGGCTTGTAATTCGAATTAAAAGGCCCATGCTGGGCACTATATAAAGGAGGAGAGGGTGGCACGCAAGGGGCTGCTGCTATTGGTCTACCCTAGCCCTAGCCGCCACCTCTCTTCTCTCCCAAGTGATCTCAAAGGTTGTGATCAAACCCTAGAAACTTCACGACTGGTGCTAGTACGCTGGTGTGGAGTGTTTCCGTCCCTGTACGTGTGGACTTCGTGGAGGTGCTACTCGAACAGCAGTACTCGTCGTCTCCTTCGTGTGAAGATCGCTGGGCTTCATCGACTAAGTCGCCGGCGAGCAGGCGAGGCAAGGAGAGAACGAGCGAGGACGCGCTTCACCAAATCTTCTTCCGCTGCTCTAGCGCGTCTCGCGTTAGAAGGTAACGATCCATGATCCCTCACGCGCATGGGTTCCTAGGTCAACGGGGTTAAAATTTTAAAATTACCGGCTAGCGTAGCCTCTCCATGTCCCAACACTAGATGCCTCCACAGGACAAGTATATATCTCTAGAGATGTAGTGTTTGATGAAAATGTTCTCCCATTTTCAAAACTACACTCCAAGACACACTCAGAAAAATCGGTTAGTTTGCCATCTTTTGGGGATATACAACCTTATGCCTCTGTGACTAACCATTCTGCAGAAAATTCTAACGAAAGTGATGCAGATCGAAATGAGCTTACAGAAGATAACAATCCAGTGAGCAGCAACAATGATCCTGTCGATGGTGGAATAGTCGACAGCTCTGTTGACGCACCAACTATCGACAATGCGAGCCACTCTGTCGGTGTACCAGCGATCGACAGAGACGAAGATGTAGGTCCCGAGGCAATTCTGCTCCTTTCGGCCGCTGATAATCATCCTAACACTCTGGACTCATCTGTGGCAGGGGGAGATGTGCAGCCAGAACGTCCAGTAACACGGCTTCAAAGAGGTATCAGAAAAGAAAAAAGTATACTAATAGAACTGTTAAATATGGCTTTCTTACTTTAACCGGTAAACCTAGAGATCTTACTGATGCCTTGCATGATAAAAATTGGAAAAGTGCTATGCCGAGTACTCAGCTTTAATAAGAAACAAAACATGGCATTTAGTTCCTCCTCAGGCTGGTAGAAATGTTATAGGATGCAAGTGGGTTTACAAAATTAAAAGAAAACAAGATGACAGTCTTGATAGATATAAGGCTAGACTTTTTGCAAAAGGCTTTAAATAAAGATATGGTATAGATTATGAAGACACCTTTAGTCCTGTTGTCAAAGCTGCAACAATTAGAGTTATTCTTTCTATTGCTGTTTCTAGAGGCTGGACTCTATGACAGTTAGATGTTCAAAATGCCTTTTTGCATAGTTTTCTAGAAGAGGAAGTGTATATGGAACAGCCACCTAGTTTTGAAGACAATGATCATCCTAACTATGTTTGCAAACTTGAAAGGCCCTGTATGGATTAAAACAGCTCCTAGAGCATGGTACTCTAGGCTAAGCAAAAAATTATGTGAAATGGGCTTTAGAGGTTCTAAAGCAGATACTTCTCTATCCTTCTATAACAAAAATGGTGTGATTATGTTTCTACTTATCTATATTGATGACATAATTGTTGTGAGCTCAAAACAACGTGCAGTGCCTGCTCTTCTAGAGGACTTACAAAAGGAGTTTGCTCTTAAAGACTTGGGATAATTGCATTATTTCCTTATAATTGAGGTAAACAAAACTTCGAATGGCATCATATTGACTCAGGGTAAGTATGCCAATGACTTGTTAAAAAGAATTGGCATGTCAGATTGTAAAGCTGTAAACACACCATTATCTACCAATGAAAAATTAACTGTACATGAGGGAGATCTACTCAGCAATAGTGATGCATCTAACTATAGAAGTGTTGTAGGAGCTCTTCAATACCTAACATTAACCAGACCTGACATAGCTTTTTTAGTGAATAAGGTATGCTAGTTTCTCCATGCGCCTACAACAGTTCACTAGGGAGCTGTGAAAAGAATACTCAGGTATGTCAAACAGGGTACACATGTCGGCCTCAAGATCAATAAATCAAGATCAATGTAGGTCAGTGGTTATTCAGATGCTGATTGGGCTAGTAACATGGATGACAGAAGATCGATAGGGGGCTTTGCAGTTTTCTTGGGAGATAACCTGGTATCCTGGAGTGCTAGGAAACAGGCAACGGTGTCAAGGTCAAGTACGGAAGCAAAATATAAAGCTCTGGCAAATACGACGGCTGAAATAATGTGGATTCAGACCCTGTTAGCCGAACTGCAGATCTCTAGCCCACTTGCAGCAAAATTGTGGTGTGATAATTTAGGTGCAAAATATTTATCGTCTAATCCTGTTTTCCATACCAGGACCAAGCATATTGAAGTCGACTATCATTTTGTACGAGAGAGGGTACAACGAAAACTTCTAGAAGTTGAGTTTGTACCTACTGGAGATCAGATAACAGATGGATTCACGAAAGCTTTACCGGTTCTTCAGCTAGAGAATTTCAAGTTCAACCTCAACTTGGGAAGTTGCGATTAAGGGGGAGTGTTAAATCAGTAAATTAGATTAGCGTGTCAAGTTAACATGTTATTCTCTATCTCTTGTAAACCGGATATGCATGCAATCAGCCAACGCAAGGGTTGTTAGCTAGTTAGAATAGATAGAGTTTGGTTCACATGCGATAACACCAGATCGCATGTGCTGTTAGCTTGCTTTTGAGTTGTACGTGCTGCAGACTCTGATTATATGCGTGCCTATCTGGTGTATGCGCCACACAGTAGCCAGCTATTGGCACCATATATCAATAAACTCGTGGACTAGACGAAGGTACCGCTTCCCATATGGTTTTACAATCCTAGCCTCTTTTAGGGGCGGAGCACAATTTTATCAAACCTAGAGCTCAACAATACAACTTACATTAAAATATCAAAATTTTCAATTAAGTTTTAAGAGTGATTAAGGAGACAAGCCTAGAGCTTAAGCCCTAATTACCCTAGACTTGTCTCCACCACTACTCTCTTTCATATATTTATAGAGTATGCTAACGAGCTTTCATGTTGTGGACCTATTCGAACACTAATCTTTTTATGGATCAATATCCATTTGGTCCAATCTAAAGTTTATGATTACCTCTTAAACAAATCACCAATAGAGTATTTATTAATGACGTTGTGCGCTCGAGCGCATATGCCGAACGAAAGGAAGCATCCCCGCGCCGCATCGCAGCCGCACACCCATGATGGGATTGATGGCCTTGTCTCTTTCCCCAGCGTGCACTTGGCAGCCACCTGACATGTTGGTAGGCTCTTCCCGAATTCGATTGCACGGCAGACTCGTCCATATGATAACAACAACCAACTGCATGGAGTGGAGTATGATGAATAGGCTAATGCAACGAACGCACACTCACACCGATACTGGCAAATGTAGACATATAACTGAACATGCTCCTACCGGTCTTCTATTCCTACGCCAACAAATCAAGTTATCACAAGGAACACACTCATCAATTTTCACCAAAAGGAATCTGCCTTTGGGTATCTCACACCAAGCTTCAAATCAGGCCGGCAAGCAACTTTTGCTTGGCTTCAAGCTCCATGCTCCCTCCAATGCTATTATATTCTCAAGCTAGCATACCCATTCGGGGACCAGCTTGTGCAGGGTTGATGTTCCCTGGAACACGGTTGTTCTCCCACCCTTGAGGTACTCACGCAGCTGCAGTAGAGGGCACAAATTGTGTCAGTGCAACCTCAGAATTGAATCGCATGGGACATGGCACGATGTCAGTTGAATATATGAACGTTTTTGAACCTCGTCTTGGGTTATCTTCCTGAATCCAAACCGCTGGGTCCATATAGACTCTGCTTCATTTGCAGCTGGCAGCACAAAATGTTTCACCTTCAGCGATGCCAACAATCGTTCTATGCAGCCAAACAGCGCTTGGAAACAACCCTGTTTAGTTCAGCAAGGGTGAAAGAAACATCAATACTAAAAAATCACAATTCATGTGCGCAGGAGCAAGACTTTAGGGAAGCTAGAATAGCACTTCTCCACTGTTAAAACATCCACATCCACCATCATCTATCTACCGAAGCTTCATCCATTTAGTTCCTTCCAGATCTTCAAGGATATAGAGTATGTCACCAAAAACAGATATCCAGGCAATGGACGATCTTCACCCTTGCCCATATCTGGCAGTTGGACCAACCAAGCGTTGCACATGTGCATGATATCTATAAGAGCTTGTGCATCCCTAGGTTCTAAGAGGGTGTTAGAGGAGAAAAATGTTAGCATGGGTCAGAAGGGTGTGGAGGTAAATGTTAATGTTAAAAATGCTTAGCAGTTCACACCAATGCTAAGTTTAATGCCTAATGCTATGTAATTTATTTTTATTTTCTTAACATGGGAATTATATATTCTTAATCAGAATTGTCATACTCAACACCAGTTTTGTCGGACATTTTAAAGTAAAAACTGGTTGGCTGTGCTTGCAGCAATGCTATCGTAAATATGTTAACTAGGCCATCTTTGTATGTAAGAAAGGAGAGGCTTTCTGATATGACCTGGAGATGGTGTCCCCGAGCTATGTAACCAGTAGTTGTGGGTGGCCGCGGCTAGGGGCTGTTCACCCTGTTGCTAGAATAGATTGACTAGGTTGTTCACCCTACCACCAGAACAGATTGGCTAGGACTGTTCACCATGACGCCAGAATAGATTGGCTAAGGCTGTTCACCCTGACGCTAGACAGAAAGGAGGAAGATTGAACTTTATTTCTTGCTTTGGCTGAACGCCAGCCTTGGATATAAATACACCTGAGCTAAGAGATAAATTTCTCCTAATCTGATATTCTAAAGGACTCTTGATACAATACGCTAAGGACTCCTGATTTAATCTGCTAAAGACTCCTAGGACTCTTATCTTTAGCTAACAGATTAACTATCTTAACTCCAAGGACTTTTATCTTTAGCTAACAGATTAACTAACTTAATTTCTAAGGACTCTTATAGTCTTATCTCTAGAAAAGCTGTTGGCATCAGCTAGGATTCTCTTTTGGATGTTTTCTCCAGATAACACTGTCATTCATATATTAACATATCCTCCACGCTCTCGTGAATGCACACAGCCATGCTTTTCTTTTCTCATAATTATCATGTTTTTTCATTTAACTGACAGAAATATGAAAAGTTCAAGCTTAACATTAAGGTGGGTGCTAAGGGATGGAGTAAAAAGAAGCTAATAATGCTAAAGTGGGTGTTAAAGTAGAGAGTGTTGATTTATCCACTATAATATCTGAAGTTGATGCACATGCTCTTAAACGATGGTTTGTTCAGGCTTCAACACTAGTTCAAAATTACTGATAATTGATTGATAATAATATTATAATAATATATACCATGTTATAGTCAGAAGGTTTGCCTGCACTTATCAAAGGGTGCGCAGGCACCCTACTTGTGCAGCTGGAGGGTCCACAGTACATTAGATATGATCTAGATTTCTTTAGTATCTATTTCCTAGATTATTAAGATTTGATTGCTATATCTAGGTTTCCTTAATTAACTTTAGTCATGACCTGTGCTATAAAGGTTGCTTAGATTGTGTCAAGAGGTTAAACAATAATAATATCAGAAAAGGAGCTTTCCCCAAATCCAAGCCGCCAGTCAAGAGTCCTAGTCGTGCAGGGACAAGCCATGCACGTCCAGGGGAGACCAGATTACCCCTACCACATGCATCTTCCTCTTTCTCCTTCCCTCCCCTAACATACCAGATATCTCATAATCCCAGATGAAAATAAATATGAACTTACCAAGCCTTGACTATCCCTACTTGTGGCAACTAAGGGTAGCTCAGCAATTTCACTACCCATAACACGGAAAAGACCCGCAGAGACTACAGTGTTGCTGCATCAACAGAATGAAAATTATAGGCGTACAACCAATTGATAGACAATGCCATTTGAAAAATCAGAAAAGAACTTTACCTGACAGTTAATACCGCACAATGCATTCCTGTGTAATCTTGATCTCTTACACTCCTCCTGGAAATAGAAGCATATAACTTTGTTGTGTTATGTCCAAAACTTTGTCGTCAACATTATACATAAATGAGGTAGAAATTAGTCCATCATACCCGTAAACCATGGCTGGAATAAGGTCTCGCCCAGTAGCAATTTGGATAATGGGATCAAATGATTCCTGCAGAATGCCAAGTGACAACAGTAGATTAGAGAATTGACAACCTTGGTTCATACACATGTGTGAGCACATACACACATTGCAATGTTAACTCTTATTTTCCATACTTGACATCTGATATATAGATATACTAAGAAGAATTTGTAATTATTGTTTCTTCTATACATCAAACAGGTATGAACTTAAAAGCCATATTTATAATAATGGCATACCAAATGTATGCCATCATACCTACCTATAGGTTAGTTGCATGGTTATGCATCAAAAAATCCATGTGTATAATATGCCATCATTTTAATAAGTTGTACATTTGCAATACATCCTACTCATAGTGTCATGGGTATTGGGCTAGAGTTATTGGGCCAGGCCTAGCCCATAGGAACAGTGCCCGTGCTGGCTGTAGCATGAACAGTAGTACAGTACCCACGGGTACTGTAGCACGGATTAGGGATAAGAGTTATATTTACAAATATTATCTTTAGGGATTAGATCTTCAAGAGTTCTAAGCTGTATTTCTTTAAAAATGACTAGTAGGTTATTTGGATGTATTATAAATAAACCCCTAGACAGGAAGAAATAAAGCATCCAAGATTACATTAAAATAGGCTAGGTTGGAACCTTGCCTCGCCGGCACCACCGCACCGACGGGGCAGGGGCCAAGACTGGCCGTGTATTCTAGAAAATATCTCTGCTCGTGACAATTTGGTATCAGAGCATCTTATTAAAAATTCTACAAGTGAAGAAACAACTATAGGACAACTGAATCACTAAGTACTTACTAATCAGTATCAAGCCATGGAACTCACATGGAAAATTGCAACTGCTTTGGAGAGCACCAATTTACTGTCAGCTGAACTTTTGTCCTTCAAAACTCTCCATCTAACATCAAGGTTGCCATCTTTGTTTGAAGATTTCTCTTCATACTTCTTCTTTATAATATCTACATCCATAGAAGGAATAGGTTCTGCTCCACGGCTAAGTAAGTCCTTCAATGTCTCACTAATCCTAACGCAGTCCGCGGAGCAATACCATGCTCCCTCAGGCAATGCCTGCAACACACCCCATCATTAGTACAGCTCTTGGTTTATCCTATAAACTTATTAATTTATACAAGGTTATGAATATCACCGTCAAATCAGCCATATTTTGTTCTTTCAGGCAACCAATATGAAATTCCCTCCCACACTGTACAAATAACAATATATGATTGGAACAGCTCAAAAGCAGCATTACAACAAGATATAGATAAATCATGAAAAAACATCAATATCAGCGTTCACACTGGTGAATGTGATCTATGAGATCTTCAGACGTACTTGGTCACAAAGCAGCACAGTTCTGGCACTAAATTTCTTTTTGCTGAAATCATGGAGCCTGCCCAGAAAAGAAAAACAAATGGAATCTCCACAGATTATGAACTTTTAAGAAAAGGCTCATTGGAGCAATAAACTCAAATGGACAGCAAAAAGAAATATCAAAGCAGTATCATAAATCCTAGGTCAGATTGACACTCAGAACGCAATAAAACCAAGTATGATTTGGTATATACTATATAGTAGTGTTCACTTCTTAAATAAGCAGCGAACAACCCTCTCTTTTGTAGTATTATGTAACGATCAGTCAAGAAGAGAGCACCAAACTGTAAACTGGACAACTTCACTTACCAAAAGTGAAGGAATCAGACCAATTTTATACAAGATCAAGAATCAGCAAGAAACTTGGTATGGGATAGAATCTGATAGGCGGTAGCAGAACAGGAAGGAATCAGGATCCCATTTCATCTTCTTTATGCCTTATCTGTTGCTACAAACTTCCCTCTTATACACCTTCAAATATACTGACAGATTTTACCCACTAGCCTAGTACTCAGGAAAAGCGAAATGCTTGGTTCACTCACCAACTCACCACAACCTGGCTTAGAGTAAATACGCTCTACCTGTCCATGAATACTGACATACTATTCAGTTTAACATTTGAATACTAAGCGCGTGTGTTTCAGTTGGATGTTTGTATTTTTGAAATGGGGAGTTCTCACTAGATAGTTACACTGCTGAACATTCACCATACGTCCCCTTTCACCCTTTGATGAAATTAAGATCAATGAAGATGTGTTCAATGAGATGGAAATAAGTAAAGAGGACAAACATTCAGATAATGAGCTCCCTTAGCTCCAGAATCTATACACCAAAGTTACAGTTGTTTGTTGGCAAAGGTAATTTATATGAGCATCCTACATGTACTGAATAAAAAGGACAAACATTCAAAATGTAAATATCTAGACCAGTTAATAAATGAATATACAAGGTCAATGGATGAACTTACTTGCACAGTGCACACCCACCAAATCCATTCACTGGTGTTGTGGCAATGCGTATTGACCGTGTAAATATTTGTTCTATTGAATCAATTCCGTCAATCCTCCCAGCAGCTATTGCATTGTTATTATATGCCAAAGAACTTTCTCTCTGTTTCCTATTCTCACAATACAGGCAACACCATGTTCCCTTTGGAATAGTAGTAAAGCCAACACACTCTGCAATATATAAATAAAGGCATACTGTAATTGTTAAGGCATATATATATATATATATGGTAGTCTCATATATGTTAGGGAGAGAATACAAAAGGAAATATATGAAAAGGAAAGCAACACGCTATCCATAAATAGACCTAACATATATAGATATCTCCATATATAGACCCTAACATATATATACTTAACATATATATATATATATGCCTTAACAGTAATGACCCAGCAGCTATGCCTTACTATAAGATGTCATAAAAAAGGATGTACGAAGCATAATTCCTAATAAACACCAGATTGGAAGAGTAACAAGGATTGCAAAGATGATGGTGAGGAATAGTAGAACAAGACTAGTAAAATGCAGTACCATGAAGGCAAACAAAAGGTAAATCCAAGAAGAATCACTAGAAACAGAGATAGTGTTAAAGGTTAAAGCTCAACTGTAAGGATGGGAATTGGGACACCTGTATTTAAGCAAACAATAAATCAAAATGTAGTAAATTCAGGTGCTCCTACAGCTAAAATATATTGGAATGATCCTTGACCCAGTTTGGTACAATGACCAGATCTATAATTGCTTTATGGTGGAATGATCTTGCAGCAGAACAAATGTGAATTTTATTGCTTGGTAGTAATCTGATTTATGTTGTGAGTATGCGATAATTTTATTCATTCATGCTCTGATGTTGCAAAGCAGGTAGCTGAATGGATAGCTACATGAACCAATTGAGTGGAAACATTGTAGGCAGCAGCAAGTTAAATTGGGATGAATCTCAATTTGCAAGTCCACCTGACAAAACACTAAAACAGTTTTTCGAGAACAGCCAATTGTCGAAGGCACTCCTCCCATGAAAGGAAGTGAGAGGAAATCAAAACAGTTAATTTGTTAGTTACAAAACAACAATGAAATAGAGGTAAGTGGAATGTAGGGAGGCAATATGAGGGGTCAGTTGGAGTGTGCAGATAAGTAGGGGCTGGAATGTGGATAAGAGAGCCCCTATTTAGAGAAATTGGGGGGTCAAAATAGGAACTCCACTGGAGGTGCTCTAACTGAACACAGAAGCAATATCCCATACTGGTTAGGCATAATTACATTACCTCTGTGAAAAGCTCTTGGACAAGAATCACATAGGAGAAGCTCCCCACCATCTGAACAGATGCTGCACAAGTCATCACTTTGTCTGTTTGACATATTTGGACCTTTTGAAAGTGAAACTGACAGTTCATGTAATGAAACACCGTTTGATATATATATGTTGTGGTAACTGCAGTAGTGTTAGCAAAAAGAATGAGATTTTGGAAGGTGCCCAATGAAATATATTACAAGAATAAACTCACGGTTTGCGTCGAGCAGCACGACCAGCATGAGCTTCAAACTGTGAAGGGCTAACCTGCTCGATATGTACAAAAAGTGTCCAGATTAAGTATAGTGATATGGCTAACAAAGAAAAACAGGACTATGATAACGTCTATGTTGAGTTGCTTTATCTTTCATTGGAAATTATTATGTGCCCAATGAAAGAGACTATAATTTACCACTGTGTTGCAGCAATGGCAATAGATTCCAAATTCCTTTATGTAGCCATCCAGTAACCTCTAGAAAGTTATCACTGCCAGTGTTAATAGTGAAACAATAATCATGCTGAATGAAACGTGGAGTTCATAATAGTAAACAGGGAAAAAACCTTTCCACCAACATAGTAGCCGACATCAGTACCCTCTGGCAAAACACCACTCATGAAAACCAACTTATGCAACCCCTTATCCCTTTTTGTTAATAGAATAGAAGGGGGTGAATAAAAATGTGAGAAACTCGAAAGGAAAAACAAAGCTAAATCATTATCTCTGACACCTACTTTCTTGTAATCCTTCCTACGCTAGTAGTCTTCACTCCTGGGGATCCATCCTTAGATCTCCTTGGAGATGAGTTGGGATTCTTCGCTCTGGGGGATTCATTCTTAGATCGCCTAGCAGAGGATGTACGACTCCGGCCAATTTTTGATGGCCTAAACAATAAGCAACAACAGGATAGCAAGGGATTAGAGAGATGATATGGACATTAAAAGTAGAGACCCATATGATATTTTTTCCTACTGCCAGCAAAACTGGAACGATGAACATGCTTACCTGGTACTGTTCTGAGGTCCCTTGGACTCAATACATAAATCACATAGCAAAGCAAATTTCCCAGTGCAAAGAGTTCTGAATGAACCTGAAAGATTGGACATTCATCAAAGTTAAACTGATATTTCTCTCCCACTCGCATCTTTCCTACGCAAAAGCTTTTCAGCATCACTTCTCAGATGACTTCTTCCTTGCGAGCGTGAAATGAAACAACACTTGATGCAAACAAGAGGAAGAAAACTCACTTTGGCAAGTTTGGCATCTGACTGTCCTCTTCTGAGGAGCTGGGCCAATTGCATTCTGGATTGCAGATTCCAACATGTCTAAGGTAGCATCAGAACAAGCCTTCAATATATCATGCAGATTATTTCCATTTTCTAGGAAAATGTAGTCAGAGGGGTGCTTTTTAGTACTCCCGGCATGCACCTCAAAGTAATAAGGTGAAATCACCTGCAACTCATGGTAGAATGATTGCATTTTAATACATGGCATAGAAAAGGTATTGCAAAGTTACAAGGTGTTATTGAAGGATGGATAGAGCGGGGCTCACAGTTCGGCCTTTGCAAGAGGAACAAGCGCACAGTATGCCGACATGTTTAATGACTCCACGAAGCACTGCTCGCTGAAAAAGACCAAAAATAAATCCCTCGTTAAAATTTCTTGCAAACAAACTCCCAATGCCCTAACAAATACAGAAACTAGTTTGCCCTCCCTAAAAACAGGTCCAGCATAGAAATTAGTCTGATAATTGAAATATTGGTATCATGTTTTTCACCATGAGCTAGTCTAGGATACTGCATGAGATCAAAATTGACAGTTCTTACTACAAGTTAAAATGCAGTATAGTAATAAAATGCAGGAAACAGCTCCAATATTATACTTTGTATTTAATAGCTAGAATGGCATGATGTCTACACTCCACACGGCATTGAATCCTAAATACGAGTGCCTTCAGTTGCAGTTTTTGAAATGATTTTACTTGCAGTGGCTGATCAGTATGCATATAAGATGAAGGAAAGAGGAAAATCAGCAGCACCTTGCCTTTCCTCATGATGTACTTGACCGGCTGGCCCTCGAGCAAGCCTGTTGCGAGCAGCTCCTTGAGATTCTTGGGGATCCTACTCAAGGAAATCTTCTTGGACATCTTGAGTTCCATCCTGTTGTTGCTGCTGCTGCTGGGGGAAGCTGGAGAGGAGTTAGTGGCGGTGGTAGTTCCAGACAGGTCGTCACTGCCCCCGCCCTCCTTATCGTTGAGCAACAGTGACCTCGTGAAGCGGCGGCATGTTCCTCCAACGGACTGCTCTGGCTCCGCTTCAAGTTTGGGCTGGAGAATGAGAGGGGGCTTGAGAAGCATGGAGCGCGTGATCCGCCTGGGCATGTCATCAGCACGCGGCACCGGGGGAGGGAGCGAGGCGTCCTTGTCGTGGCCGGGTGTGTGAGCCAGCAGGGCGAGCACGGGAGGCTGATCAGCGGGATCTAGACGGGATTGCGGATCCGGCGGACGCGGGCGCTTGGGGGAAGTGGGGGACGAGGAGGAGGAAGAGGTGCGGGAGCGCGTGCGGCCGAGGGAGGAGAGCGCAGCCTGGGAGGCGATGGCGAAGGCGAACTCGCGCTTGAGGCCAGCGCGGACGCCAGAGCGCAGGACGAAGTGATCCTCAGCCATGGAGGAGTAAGGCAGGTAGATCTGGAAGAAGCAGTCCCCAATCTGGAAAATGGAGCTCGAATTGCGTCGGCGGCTTCCTCGGATTCGGTTCGGCTTGGAGGAGCGGAGTTTCAACGAAAGAGGAACAAGAAGATGACGACAAGACAGCAGACGCACGCACCAGTCAACCAGTATATTCCCGCTCGCTACGCACTGCCTTCCACCGAGTTAGGGCCTATTTGGCGGACCACAAGTGAAGCTAAACATTCAAATATTATAATTTTTTAAACAGTCTAACTTTATAGAGCTGGTGAAGCCTTAGTTTATTTTTTAAACACATCTTTCCCTGCTCCAAAACTATCAAATATGAACCTAGTTATTAGATGTGAGAATAATTACCCACCATTACCATTCATTACACAGAAAAACGGTTCGTTCTTTTCACCGTCAATATCCAACAGCGCCCCGTTCATGCGCCTCCGCCATGCTCACCGGCGCCCCCGCCCCGCCCGTGCGTCTTCGCCTTGCTCGCCGGTGCTCTGCCCCGCTCGCCGACGCCCCTGTCTTGCTCGTCGGTGCCTAAATCTGTTCGACCGTGCCCTCACTTTCGCCGTCAATCCTACCCTACTCGTGCGCCTCTGCCCCACTCGCCGACACCTCCGCTCCGCTTGCCGATGATCCCGTCCCGCCCACCTGTGCTCTCGACCTGCCCGCAGGGGCCTCAATCCGCTCGACTGTGCCCCCGCTTCCACCTTCGATGAGCTCTGTGCTTTCTTGATGCTGCTTTCTGAAGTGAGCTTTCTGTGCTTTCTTGGCAATGACGGCTATGAGGACTGGAGGATGGGCACAACGATACCAAGGAGTTAGGCTCCCACTTAACGATGGTATGTGCAATGTGAACAGATCCAGCGTACTGGGCAGGAAAGCGCTGAATGTATTTTACAAAGAATGAACAGGACATCAAGGAGTTGCGGTAGATAGATTGTGACTCTTCGAACTGAACATTCGATGTTTTGTCCTGTTGATGTAAAAAAGTTTTTTTAGATTATAAAAGAATGTTAATATTTATATTCATTTCATTTCTCACAAAAATAATATATTCAGACTAACTAAGGGCAACAATGGCAATTCACTCTAAAAATCCTCTTTTTTAAGCTAGTGACACCCTCACAGCCAAACACCCCTTCCAGACAGCTCTAACTCCATGCAGAGCAAGCTACAGCTGAAGTTGTAGAGTAGAGCGGAAAAAATTAGAGTTGAAGCTATGCCAAATAGGCCCTTAAGCTCAGGTGAAATTACGTACCTTCAAGCATTTCCATGATAATAACTTTACACCAGGAGAAGAGATGCTAAAATCTCTTCCATTGTTTTCTTAGGTATATCAGTGCTATCTTCTAACTCTGGTCTAGATTGGAGAATTGCAGCATCTAATACAAGCTTTCTCCTTGCTATCTCATATATGTTTTCATCAACAGAAGCCTTTGTCAATTTGCTGTTCCTTGCTGTTGTAAAATTCAATATTTATGCATTCCAGCATCACCATTAATGTTTTCTTATGTGTCATTTTGTTGTTCCTTGCTAGATTGAGAACCTGGTCATTTGTTTATTTTAATGACAGGAGTTATTCTCTTTTAATAAATCAGAATGAGAAATAAGATAGATGACAATAGATGGTGGGTATATTCAATAGAGAAACCAATCAATACATTTTGTAGAAAAGGCAAGTGAGTGTGCATTGTATACTTTGTGGTGCAAGGGAGCAACATTGTGCTTTAGTTCATTGGCCAAAGCAAAAAAATTGTTGTTCTCCAGTACTGTTCATATTTTCAATCACCTAGACTATACTACCAAAAACTATCGAAAGGAAAGATCCACGCGTTGATCATCAACGCTAGTGTGCCAAGACATATTAGCATTCAGTAAGACCCATATATCTGAACTCTACAGGGCCACACAGAAGAAACCAAAGAAGATCAAAAGGGAAACAACTAATAAAAAATATATGATGGCAAAATTAAGAAAGTACTATCCTTAAAATGTTTTTTACTTAGTCATTTTTTCAGAACATCTGGTTCAATAGTTCATCATTCAAGAAATGTTTCCATGCCAACAAGAAAAAAAGATAAGTGAGCATAGTTTTCTTTTATCTATTTATGTTTAGGGTTTAGGGTTTAGGGTTTAGGGTTTAGGGTCTAGGGTTCAGGGTTTTAGGTCCAAAACCTTATATCCGTATGTTTTTAACCCAAATGTTTTTATTCATGTGTTTTTGGTTAAAATAGTTATGTTCATGTTTTTTTGGCTTAAAGGTGTGCAGTCGTGTGTTTTTGGTCTAAAGACGTACAGTCGTTTGTTTTTGGCCCAAAGGCTTATATTCATGTGTTTTGTCCAAAAGACTTATATTTGCGTGATTTCATCCCAAATATTCATATTCGTGTGTTTCTGTCTCAAAGGCTTATATTTATGTGTTTTTGTCCAAAGGTTTATATTAATGCCTTTTTGGCTCAAAGGTTATAGTTTTGCGTTTTTGGCCAAAAGGTTTATAGTCGTGTGTTTTTGGCCCAAAGGCCTATATTCGCGTTTTTTCGACTAATGGCATATATTCATATGTTTTGGCACAAAGGCTTATATTCCTGTGTTTTCAGCCCAAAGGCTTATATTCGTGTGTTTTTGCTCAAAGACTTATATTCGTGTGTTTTTTAGCCCAAATGCTTATATTCATGTGTTTTTTGTCCAAAGGTTTATATTCGTGTTTCTTTGGCTCAAAGTGTTATATTCATGTATTTTTGACCTGATGGGTTATATTTGTGTGTTTTTGTCTCAATGGGTTATATTCTTGTGTTTTTGACCCAAATATTATATTTGTATATTTTTGGTCAAAGGCTTATGGTCGTGTGTTTTTAAATCAAAAGTTTATAGTCATGTGTCTTTTGCTAAAAGGCTTATATTTCATGTGTTTTTGATCCAAAGGTTTATATTTATGTGTTTTTGACTCAAAGGGTTATAGTCTTATGTTTTTGACCCGAATGCTCACAGTCGTTTGTTTTTTGTCCAAAGGCCTATATTCATGTCTTTTTTTTTTCCAAAGACATATATTCGTGTGTTTTTGGCCCCAAGGCCTATATTCGTGTGTTTTGCCCTAAAGGCCTATGTTCATGTGTTTTCAGCCCAAAGAGCTATATTCGTGTGTTTTTATCCCAAAGATTATATTCGTGTGTTTTGAACCCAAAGGCTTATATCGTGTGTTTTTGGTTCAAAGGCTTAAAGCCGTGTGTTTTCAGCTCAAAGGCGTAAAGTCATGCGTTTTTAGCTTAAAGGCTTATATTCGTATATTTTTGAACCAAAGGTTTATAGTCATTTGTTTTTGGCCAGGAGGCCAATATTCTTGTGTTTTCGGCAGAAAGGCTTATATTCATGTGTTTTTAACTTAAAGGATTATAGTCTTGTGTTTTTGGCCTAAAAATTTATATCCGTGTGTTTTAGGCCCAAAGGTTTATATGCGTGTGTTTTTAACCCAAAAGCTTTATTCATGTGTTTTTGGCTCAAAAGGTTATAGTCGTGTGTTTTTGGCTCAAAGGCAACTAGTCGTGTGTTTTTGGCCTAAAGGAGTGCAGTCATTTGTTTTTGCCCAAAGGTTTATATTCATATGTTTTGCCCCAAAAACTTATATTTGGATGTTTTATCACAAATATTTATATTCGTGTGTTTTTGGCTTAAAGGCTTATATTCATGTGTTTTTACTCAAAAGCTTATATTCATGTGTTTTTGGCTCAAAGATAATAGTTTTGTGTTTTTGGCCTAAAGGCTTATAGTCGTGTATTTTTGGCTCAAAAGCCTATATTCGTGTGTTTTTTGACCAATGGCCTATATTCCTCTGTTTTTTGGTCCAAAGGCCTATATTCGTGTGTTTTTGGCCCAAAGGCTTATATTCGTGTGTTTTTGCCCAAAGGTCTATATTCGTGTGTTTTTTAACCCAAAGGCTTATATTCATCTATTTTTTGCCCAAAGGTTAATATTCGTGTTTCTTTGGCTGAAAGTGTTATATTCATGTAAATTTGACCCAATGGGTTATATTCGTGTGTTTTTGTCTCAATAGATTATATTCTTGTGTTTTTACCCAAATATTATATTTGTATGTTTTTGGCCAAAGGCTTATAGTCTTGTGTTTTTGGACCAAAGGTTTATAATCATGTGTTTTTGGTCAAAAGACTTATATTTCGTGTGTTTTTGGCACAAAAGGCTTATATTCATGGGTTTTTGACTCAAATGATTATAGTCTTGTGTTTTTGGCCCGAAGGCTTATAGTCGTATGTTTTTTGTCTAAAGGCCTATATTCATGTCTTTTTTGGCCAAAGACATATATTCGTGTGTTTTTGGCAGCAAGTCCTATAATCATGTGTTTTTGCCCAAATACCTATATTCGTGTGTTTTTATCCCAAATGCTTATATTCATGTGTTTTGAACCCAAAGACTTATATTGTATGTTTTTGGTCTAAAGGCTTATAGGCGTGTGTTTTTGACTCAAAGGCGTAATGTCGTGTGATTTTAGCTTAAAGGCTTATATTCATGTGTTTTTGGCTCAAAAGTTTATTGTCATTTGTTTTTGGCCAAAAGGCCAATATTCGTGTGTTTTTGGTCAAAAGGCTTATATTCATGTGCTTTTAGCTCAAAGAGTTATAGTTTTATGTTTTTGGCCCAAAGGTTTATATCCGTGTGTTTTAGGCCCAAAGCGTTATATGCGTGTGTTTTTAGCCCAAAGGCTTTTATTCATGTGTTTTTGGCTCGAAGGGTTATAGTCGTCTATTTTTTGCTCAAAGGCGTGCTGTCGTGTGCTTTTGGTCCAAAGACGTGTAGTCATTTGTTTTTGACCCGAAGGCTTATATTCATGTGTTTTGCCCACAAAGACTTATATTTGAGCGTTTTTGTCCAAAAAATTTATATTCGTGTGTTTTTGACTCAAAGACATATATTCATGTGTTTTTCTCAAAGGCTTATATTCATGTGTTTTTGGCTCGAAGGTAATAGTTTTGTGTTTTTTGCCTAAGGGCTTATAATCGTGTCTTTTTGGCCCAAATGCTTATATTCGTGTGTTTTTTGACTAATGGCCTATATTCCTCTATTTTTGATCCAAAGGTCTATATTTGTGTGTTTTCGACCAAAGGCCTATATTTGTGTGTTTTTTAACATAAAAGCTTATATTTATGTGTTTTTTGCCCAAAGGTTTATATTCGTGTTTCTTTGGCTCAAAGTGTTATATTCGTGTATATTTGATCCAATTAGTTATATTTGTGTGTTTTTATCTCAATGGGTTATATTCTTGTGTTTTTTTCCAAATGTTATATTTGTATGTTTTTGGCTAAAGGCTTATAGTCGTGTGTTTTTGGAACAAAGGTTTATAGTCGTGTGTTTTTTGCCAAAAGGATTATATTTCGTGTGTTTTTCGCCCAAAGGCTTATATTCATGTGTTTTTGACTCAAATGGTTATAGTCTTGTGTTTTTGGCCCGAAGGCTTATAGTCGTATGTTTTTTGCCTGAAGGCTTATATTCATGCCTTTTTTGCCCAAAGACATATTCGCGTGTTTTTTTGTCCAAAGGCCTATATTCATGTGTTTTTACCCAAAGGCCTATATTCGTGTGTTATTAGCCTAAATGGCTATATTCGTGTGTTTTTAGTCCAAATACTTATATTCGTGTGTTTTGAACCCAAAAGCTTATATCGTGTGTTTTTGTTCCAAAGGCTTATAGGCGTATATTTTTGGCTCAAAGGCGTAAAGTCGTGTGTTTTTAGCTTAAAGACTTATATTCGTGTCTTTTTGGACCAAAGGTTCATAGTCGTTTGTTTTTGGCCAAAAGGGCAATATTCGTGTGTTTTTAACCGAAAGGCTTATATTCATGTGTTTTTAATTCAAAGGGTTGTAGTCTTGTGTTTTTGGCCCAAAGGTTTATATTCGTGTGTTTTAGGCCCAAAACCTTATGTGCGTGTGTTTTTAGCCCAAAAGCTTTTATTTATGTGTTTTTGGCTCAAAGAGTTATAGTCGTGTGTTTTTTTGCTCAAAGGCGTGCAGTCGTGTGTTTTTGGCCTAAAGGCGTGCAATCGTTTGTTTTTGGCCCAAATGCTTATATTCTTGTTTTGCCACAAAGACTTATATTTGGGTGTTTTCATCCCAAATAATTATATTCATGTGTTTTTAGCTCAAAGGATTATATTCATGTGTTTTTCTCAAAGGCTTATATCCATGTGTTTTTGGCCCAAAGGCTTATATTCGTGTGTGTTTTGACCAATGGCCTATATTCCTCTATTTTTTGGTCCAAAGGCCTATATTCATGTTTTTTCGATTCAAAGGCATATATTCGTGTGTTTTTAACCAAAGGCGTATATTCATGTGTTTTTTGCCCAAAAGTTTATATTTGTGTGTTTTTAACCCAAAATACTTATATTCATGTGTTTTGAACCCAAAGGCTTATATCGTGTGTTTTTGGTCCAAAGGCGTATAGGCGTGTGTTTTTGGCTCAAAGGCGTAAAGTCGTGTGTTTTTAGTTTAAAGGCTTATATTCGTGTGTTTTTGGCTCAAAGGTTTATATTCGTTTGTTTTTAGCCAAAAGGCCAATATTCATGTGTTTTTGGCTGAAAGGCTTATATTCATGTGCTCAAAGAGTTATAGTCTTGTGTTTTTGGTTCAAATGTTTATATCCATGTGTTTTAGGCCCGATGCCTTATATGCGTTTGTTTTAGGACAATATTCACGTGTTTTTGCCTCAAAGGGTTATATTCGTGTGCTTTTGGCCCAAATGCGTGTAGTCATTTGTTTTTGGCTCAAAGGCTTATATTCATTTGTTTTTGGCTCAAAGGTAATAGTTTTGTGTTTTTGGCCCAAAGGCTTTTATACTCGTGTGTATTTGGCCCAAAGGCCTATATTCGTGTGTTTTTTGATCAATGGCCTATATTACTCTGTTTTTAGTCCTAAGACCTATATTCGTGTGTTTTTGGCCCAAAGGCCTATATTCGTGTGCGTTTTAACCTAAAGGCTTATATTCATGTATTTTTTGCCGAAAGGTTTATATTCCTGTTTCATTTGGCTCAAAGTGTTATATTCGTGTATATTTGACTCAAATGGTTATATTCATTGTTTTTGTCTTAATGGGTTATATTCTTGTGTTTTTTGTCCAAATATTATATTTGTATGTTTTTAGCCAAAGGATTATAGTCATGTGTTTTTGGACCAATGGTTTATAGTCGTGTGTTTTTTGCCAAAAGGATTATATTTCGTGTGTTTTTCGCCCAAAGGCTTATATTCATGTGTTTTTGACTCAAAGGGTTATAGTCTTATGTTTTTGGTCCGAAGGCTTATAGTCGTATAATTTTTGCCCAAAGGGCTATATTCATTTTTTTTGCCCAAAGACATATATTCGTGTGTTTTTGGTCCCAAGACCTATATTCATATTTTTTCCCAAAGGCCTATATTCGTGTGCTTTTAGCGAAATGCTTATATTCGTGTGTTTTGAACCCAAAGGCTTATATTGTGTGTTTTCGGTCCAAAGGCCTATAGGCTTGTGTTTTTGGCTCAAAGGAGTAAAGTCGTGCGTTTTTAACTTAAAGGCTTACATTCGTGTGTTTTTGGCTCAAAGGTTTATAGTCGTTCGTTTTGGCCAAAAGGCCAATATTCATGGGTTTTTGGCCGAAAGGCTTATATTCATTTGTTTTTAGCTCAAAGAGTTATAGTCTTGTTTTTTGGCCAAAAGTTTTATAGTCTTGTGTTTTTGGTCCAAAGGTTTATATTCGTGTGTTTTAGGCACAAAGCCTTATATGCGTGAGTTTTTAGCGCAAAGGCTTTTATTCATGTGTTTTTGGCTCAAAGGGTTATAGTCGTGTGTTTTTTGCTTAAAGGAGCAGTCGTGTGTTTTTGGTCCAAAGGCGTGCAATCGTTTGTGTTGGAGGAAATGACTCTCACTGTACTTAAGGATTGACCAAGAGCTGATCAAGAGACATTGCATTTTGAAGCACCATCCGAGGACTTCTGGATTCTGACTAAAAGATTGCTTCGGAGCCCCCTTCACCAGGTTCAGAGCCCCCCTCAAGCAGGTTTAGAGCCCCCTTCAACAGGTTTGTAGCCTCCTTCACTAGGTTCGGAGCCCCCTTCACCAGGTTCGGAGAGCCCCCTTCACCAGGTTCGGAGAGCCCCCTTCACCAGGTTTGGAGCCCCCTTCACCAGGTTCGGAGCCCTCCTTCACCAGGTTCAAAGCCCCCTTCACCAGGTTGACTCGAAGGCCCTGAAACCACTCCGGAGTAAGGGCTAAAACTAGGGGTTCCAATCCTCTCTAATAAGATATGTATTTTACGGTGTTCATACGATATTTTATCATGTAACCCCTATATAATCCTCTGTATATCACTGTCATAGTCGGTTGTAAGTAGAGGATAGTTTGGTAACATCCTATTTATATTGTGCCTATAAATACCCTCCTCCTTGCAAGGGGGAGGGGATCGAACACTTGTAGTGTTAATCAATACTACTTCAGCACGAAGGTTATTATCCATTTCAGAGGCCTCGGGCAGATTTCGAACCCCTGTCTACACTTCGAACCTTTCGAGGTTCTAAACACTAAAAACCTGTTGTGTATTTTTTAATTACGCCAACAGTTGGCGCCGTCCGTGGAGAGCCTAGTTCTAAATTAGCCTCTCTACCACAACCTGCACAATCAACTTTGAAGCATACCTCCGAACCTGGGAAGCTCCCCTTCGGCCTAAGGCTTCCTAGGGGCTGCGGAGCCTTCCGCGGGCCTCCCTTCAACCTAAGAAGCCCTCCTTCGGCCTGGGGCTTCGCAGGGGCTGCGGGACCCTCCACAGGCCTCCATTCAACCTGGGAAACCCCCCTTCGGCCTGGGGCTTCCTAGGAGCTGCGGGGGTCTCTGCAGGCCTCCCTTCAACCTGGGAAGCCCCCTGCGGGGCCATCTGCAAGCCTTCCTTTAACCTGGGAAGCCCCCCTTCGGCCTGGGGCTTTCCAGGGGTTGCGGGGACCTCCGCAGTCCTCCCTTCAACCATGGAAGCCCCTCTTTGGCCTAGAGCTTCCCAGGGGCTATGGGGCCCTCCGCATGCCTCCCTTCAACCTGGGAATCCCCCCTTCGGCTTAGGGCTTCCCAAGGGCTGCAGAGCTCTCCGTAGGTCTCCCTTCAACCTAGGAAGCCTCCCTTTGGCCTAGGTCTTCCTAGGGGCTACGGGACCCTCCGTAAGCCTCCCTTCAACCTGGGAATTCCCCTTTCGGCCTAGAGTTTTTCAGGGGCTGCGGAGCCCTCCGTAGGCCTCCCTTCAACCTGGGAAGCCTCCCTTCGGCCTGGGGCTTCCCAGGGGCTACGAGGCCCTCCATAGGCCTCCCTTCAACCTAGGAAGCCCCCTTCGGCCTGGGGCTTCCCAGGGGCTGCAGGGCCCTCCGTAGGCCTCCCTTCAACTTAGGAAGCCCCCCTTCGGCCTAGGACTTCCTAGGGACTGCAGGGCCCTCCGTAGGCCTCCCTTCAACCTAGGAAGCCCCCCTTCGGCCTGGGGCTTCCCAGGGGCTGTAGGGCCCTCCGCAAGCCTTCCTTCAACCTGGGAAGCCCTCCTTCGGCC
>KE372954.1:0-22428 GCA_000418225.1 Zizania latifolia | reverse complement strand
ACCTTATCTTTTGTGCTCAAATATTATTCTGAGGAATTTACTGTGATCTAGGGTTTACTTATTGCTCACTAACACGTTACTTTTTCAAGTTGCACAATAAATGCTTTTCTTTGTATTCTTGTGTTTGTTTCGTGTTAGTAGAGATCTTTGTTAGAGGTTCTGAGTTGAATACTTGTTGGTATTCTTGAAGAGTGCTTTTGATGAGGTTTTGAGATATCAGCTTTCCTGGTGTGATCTTTATCGCACAATCTTGTGCTGAGCTTTCTTGAGTCACTTGCAAGGCTGATATTCTCATTGTTTGAAGTTTTGGGAGTATTTGTATTTTCCACTGCGTTTTTAATTTGCGCCCATTCACCCCCCTCTGGTCGCCTTTTCGGTCCTACACTGAGTCGCATGACAGCTCCATCACGGTCGAGTCTTCTCATCCATTCCTCCTTCATCCTCATCACCCAATCTTCATCACCCGGTTGACAAGCACTCATCACCTCATGGTTCATACCATGACTCCTCAGTTTTTGACTGAAAGAGTTATAATCCTATTTTTCTGGCCCAAAGGCTTATAGACATATGTTTTTTGCCCAGAGGTCTATATTCATGTCTTTTTGCCCAAAAACATATATTCATATGTTTTTTTTCCAAGGCCAATATTCGTGTGATTTTGTCCAAAGGACTATATTCTTTTGTTTTTAGCCTAGATGCTTATATTCGTGTGTTTTGAACCCAAAGGCTTATTTGTTCAAAGGCCTTTAGGCGTGTGTTTTCGGCTCAAAGGCATAAAGTCGTGTGTTTTTAGCTTAAAGGCTTATATTCTTGTGTTTTTCGACCAAAGGTTTATAGTCGTTTGTTTTTGGCCAAAAAGCCAATATTCATGTGTTTTTGGCAAAAAGCTTATATTCATGTGTTTTTAGCTCAAAGGGCTATAGTCTTGTGTTTTTGGCCTAAAGGTTTATATCTGTGTGTTTTAGGACAAAACTTTATATGCGCGTGTTTTTAGCCCAAAGGCTTTTAATCATGAGTTTTTGGCTCAAAGGTTATAGTCGTGTGTTTTTTGCTCAAAGGCGCGCAGTCGTGTGTTTTTGGCCCAAAGGCGTGCAATCGTCTGTTTTTGGCCCAAAGGTTTATATTCATGTGTCTTGCCCCAAAAGACATATTTGGGTGTTTTCATCCCAAATAATTATATTCGTGTGTTTTTGGCGAATAGGCTTATATTCATGTGTTTTTCTCAAAGGCTTATATTCATGTGTTTTTGGATCAAAGGTAATAGTTTAGTGTTTTTGGTCCAAAGGCTTATAGTCATGTGTTTTTGGCCCGAAAGGCCTATATTCGTGTGTTTTTTGACCAATGGCCTATATTCATCTGTTTTGGTCCAAAGACACATAGTCGTGTTTTTTCGGCTTTAAGGCATATATTTATGTGTTTTTTAACCCAAAGGCTTATATTTATGTGTTTTTTGCCCAAAAGTTTATATCAGTGTGTTTTTAGCCCAAAGAGCTATATTCGTATGTTTTTAGCCCAAATGCTTATATTCATGAGTTTTGAACCCAAAGGCTTATATCGTGTGTTTTTGGTCCAAAGGCTTATAGGCGTCTATTTTTGGCTGAAAGGTGTAAAGTCATGTGTTTTTAGCTTAAAGGCTTATATTCATGTGTTTTTGGCTCAAAGGTTTATTGTCGTTTGTTTTTGGCCAAATGGCCAATATTCGTGTGTTTTTGACCGAAAGGTTTATATTCATGTGTTTTTAGCTCAATGAGTTATAGTCTTGTGTTTTTTGCCCAAAGGTTTATATCCGTGTGTTTTAGGCCCGATGCCTTATATGAGTGTGTTTTTGCCCAAAAGCTTATATTGATATGTTTTGCCCCGAAGACTTATATTTGGTTGTTTTTATCCCAAATATTTATATTCGTGTGTTTTTGGCTGAAAGGCTTATATTCATGTATTTTTCTCAAAGGCTTATATTCGTGTGTTTTTAAGTCAAAGGTAATAGTTTGGTGTTTTTAGACTAAAAGCTTATAGTCATGTGTTTTTGGCCCAAAGGCCTATATTCGTGTGTTTTCAGTACAAAGGCTAATATTCGTGCGTTTTTGGTTCGAAGGCTTATAGTCGTATGTTTTTTGCCCAAAGGCTTATATTCAAGTCTTTTTTGCCCAAAGACATATATTCGTGTGTTTCTGTTCCTAATGCCTATATTCGTGTGTTTTTGCCTAAAGGCCTATATTCGTGTGTTTTTAGCCCAAATGTTTATATTCGTGTGTTTTCAATCCAAAGGCTTATATATGTGTTTTTGGTTCAAAGGCGTGAAGTCGTGTGCTTTTAGCTCAAAGGCCTATATTCGTATGTTTTTTTGACCAACGGTTTATAGTGTTTGTTTTTGGCCATAAGGCAAATATTCGTGTGTTTTTGGGAAAAAAAGCTTATATCCATGTGTTTTTAGCTCAAAGGGTTATAGTCTTGTGTTTTTGGCCTAAAGGTTTATATCCGTGTGTTTTAGGCCCAAAGACTTATATGCATGTGTTTTTAGCCCAAAGGCTTTTATTCATGTGTTTTTTTGCTCAAAGGGTTATAGTCGTGTGTTTTTTGCTCAAAGGCGCGCAGTCGTGTGTTTTTGTCTAAAGGTGGGCAGTCTTTTGTTTTTGGCCCAAAGGCTTCTATACATGTTTTTTGCCCCAAAGACATATATTTGCGTGTTTTTATCCTAAATATTTATATTCTTGTGTTTTTGGGTCAAAGACTTATATTCATGTATTTTTCTCAGAGGCTTATAATCATGTGTTTTTGGCTAAAAGGTAAAAGTTTTGTGTTTTTGGCCCAAAGGCTTATAGTCGTGTGTTTTTGGCCCAAAGGCCTATATTCGTGTCATTTTGACCAATGGCCTATATTATCTCTGTTTTTGTCCAACGACATATATATTCGTGTGTTTTCGGCCCAAAGGCCTCTATTTATGTGTTTTTTAAGTTAAGGGCTTATATTTATGTGTTTTTTTGCCCAAATGTTTATATTCGTGTGTTTTTAGCCTAAAGAGCTATATTCATATGTTTTTTTGCTCAAAGGCTTTTATTCACGTGTTTTTGCCTCAAGGGTTTATATTCGTGTGTTTTCAGCCCAAGGTGTGTAGTCATTTGTTTTTGGCCAAAAGGCTTATATTCATGTGTTTTGCCTCCAAAGACTTATATTTGGGTATTTTTATCCCAAATATTTATATTCGTGTGTTTTTGGCTCAAAGGATTATATTTATTTTTTTTGGCACGAAGGTAATAGTTTTGTGTTTTTGGCCCAAAGGCTTTTACTCGTGAGTTTTTTGCCCAAAGGCCTATATTCGTGTGTTTTTTGACCGATGACCTATATTACTTTGTTTTTGGTCCAAAGACCTATATTCATGTGTTTTTGGTCCAAAGGCCTATATTCGTGTGTTTTTTAACCCAAAGGCTTATATTCATGTATTTTTTGCTGAAAGGTTTATATTCGTGTTTCATTTGGCTCAAAGTGTTACATTCGTGTATATTTGACCCAAATGGTTATATTCGTTTGTTTTTGTCTTAATGGGTTATATTCTTGTGTTTTTTGCCCAAATATTATATTTGTATGTTTTTGGCCAAAGGCTTATAGTCGTGTGTTTTTGGACCAAAGGCTTATATTCATGTATTTTTGACTCAAAAGGTTATAGTCATGTGTTTTTCGCCCGAAGAGTTATAGTCGTATATTTTTTGCCCAAAGGCCTATATTCATATTTTTTTGCCCAAAGACATATATTCATGTGTTTTTGGTCCCAAGGCCTATATTCATATGTTTTTGCCCAAAGGTCTATATTCGTGTGCTTTTAGTGAAATGCTTATATTCGTGTGTTTTAAACCCAAAGGCTTATAGGCTTGTGTTTTTGGCTCAAAGGAGTAAAGTCGTGTGTTTTTAACTTAAAGGCTTATATTCGTGTGTTTTTGGACCAAAGTTTTATTATCGTTTGTTTTTGGCCAAAAGGCCAATATTCGTGGATTTTTTGCCGAAAGGCTTATATTCATGTGTTTTTAGCTCAAAGAGTTATAGTCTTGTTTTTTGGCCCAAAGTTTTATAGTCTTGTGTTTTTTGTCCGAAGGTTTATATTCGTGTGTTTTAGGCACAAAGCCTTATATGCGTGTGTTTTTAGCGCTAAGGCTCTTATTCATATGTTTTCGTCTCAAAGACGTGAAGTCGTTTCTTTTTAGCTTAAAGGCTTATATCCGTGTATTTTTCAACCAAAGGTTTATATTTGTTTGCTATTGGTCAAAAGGCCAATATTCGTTTGTTTTTAGCCAAAATACTTATATTCATGTGTTTTTATTTCAAAGGGTTATAGCCTTGTGTTTTTGGCCAAAAGGTTTATATCCATGTGTTTTAGGCCCAAAGCCTTATATTCGTGTATTTTTCGCCCAAAGGTTTTTATTCATTTGTTTTTGGCTCAAAGAGTTATAATCGTCTATTTTTTGCTTAAAGGCACGCAGTCGTGTATTTTTTGTCCAAAGGCGTGCAGTCGTTTGTTTTTGGCCCAAAGGCTTATATTCATGTGTTTTACCCCAAAGACTTATATTTCGGTGTTTTTATTCCAAATATTTATAATTATGTGTTTTTGGCTGAAAGGTTTATATTCGTGTGTTTTTGGCTCGAAGGTAATAGTTTTGTGTTTTTGGCCTAAAGACTTATAGTCGTGTGTTTTTGGCCCAAAAGCCTATATTCGCGTGTTTTTTACCAATGGCCTATATTCCTCTGTTTTTTGTCCAAAGGCCAATATTTGTGTGTTTTCGGCCAAAAGTCTTATATTCGTCTGTTTTTGCCCAAAGGCCTCTATTAGTGTGTTTTCTAACCCAAAAGCTTATATTCATGTGTTTTTACCCAAAGGTTTCTATTCGTGTTTCTTTTGCTCAAAGTGTTATATTCGTATATATTTGACCTAATGGGTTATATTCATGTTTTTTTGTCTCAATGGGTTATATTCTTGTGTTTTTTGCCCAAATATTATATTTGTATGTTTTTGGCCAAAGGCTTATAGTCGTGTGTTTTTAGATCAAAGGTTTATAGTCGCGTGTTTCAGCCAAAAGGCTTATATTTCGGGTGTTTTTTGCCGAAAGGCTTATATTCATGTGTTTTTGACTCAAAGAGTAATAGTCTTGCGTTTTTGGCCCGAAGGCTTATAGTCGTATGTTTTTTGCCCAAATGCCTGTATTCATTTTTTCCCTAAAGACATATTTGTGTGTTTTTAGCCCCAACGCCTATATTCGTGTGTTTTTGTCCAAAGGCTTATATTCATGTATTTTTAGCCCAATGGCTATATTCGTGTATTTTTATCCTAAATGCTTATATTATTGTGTTTTTAGCCCAAAGGCCTATATTCGTGTGGTTTCTAACCCAAAGGCTTATATTCATGTGTTTTTTGTCCAAAAGTTTATATTTGTGTTTCTTTGGCTTAAAGTGTTATATTCGTGTATATTTGACCAAATGGGTTATATTCGTGTGTTTTTGTCTCAATGGGTTATATTCTTATGTTTTTTGCCAAATATTATATTTGTATGTTTTTTGCCAAAGACTTATAGTCGTGTGTTTTTGGACCAAAGGTTTATAGTCATTTGTTTTTTTGCTAAAAGGCTTATATTTCGTGTGTTTTTAGCCCAAAGGATTATATTCATGTGTTTTTGACTCAAAGGGTTATAATCTTGTGTTTTTGTCCCGAAGGCTTGTAGTCGTATGTTTTTTTCCCAAAAGCATATATTCATGTATTTTTTGTCCAAAGATATATATTCATGTGTTTCTGGTCCAAAGGCCTATATTCTGTGTTTTTGTTCAAATGCCTATATTCATCTGTTTTTAGCCCAAATGCGTATATTCATGTGTTTTGAACCCAAAGGCTTATATCGTGTGTTTTTGGCTCAAAGGCGTAAAGTCGTGTGTTTTTAGCTTAAAGGCATATATTCGTGTGTTTTTCGACCAAAGGTTTATAATCATTTTTTGGCCAAAAGGCCATTCTTCGTGTGTTTTTGGACAAAATGCTTATATTCATGTGTTTTTAGCTCAAAAGGTTATAGTCTTGTGTTTTTGGTCAAAAGGTTTATATGCGTGTGTTTTAGGCCCAAAGCCTTATATGCATGTGTTTTTAGCCCAAAGGCTTTTATTTATATGTTTTTGGCTCGAAGGGTTACAGTCGTGTGTTTTTTGCTCAATGGCGCGCAATCATGTGTTTTTGGCCCAAAGGCGTGCAGTCGTTTCTTTTGGCTCAAAAGCTTATATTCATGTGTTTTTCCCCAAATACTTTTATTTGGTTTTTTTAATCCCAAATATTTGTATTTGCATGTTTTTGGCTCAAATGCTTATATTCATGTGTTTTTGGTTCAAAGATAACCGTTTTTCGTTTTTGACCTAAAAGCTTATAGTCGTGTGTTTTTGGCCCGAAGGTCTATATTGTCGTGTTTTTTTACTAATGGCCTATATTCCTCTATTTTTGTTCCAAAGGACTATATTCATGTGTTTTCGGCCCAAAGTCTTATATTCGTATGTTTTTGCCCAAAGGCCTATATTCACGTGTTTTTTATCCCAAAAGCTTATATTCATGCGTTTTTTGCCCAAATGTTTATATTTGTGTTTCTTTGGCTCAAAGTGTTATATTTGTGTATATTTGACCCAATTGGTTATATTCGTGTGTTTTTGTCTCAATGGGTTATATTCTTTTGTTTTTTGTCCAAATATTATATTTGAATATTTTTGGCCGGCTTATAGTCGTGTCTTTTTAGATCAAAGGCTTATAGTCGTGTGTTTTTGGCCAAAGGCTTATATTGTGTGTTTTTGGTCAAAAGGTTTATAGGTGTGTATTTTCGGCTCGAAGGCGTAAAGTCGTGTGTTTTTAGCTTAAAGGATTATATTCGTGTGTTTTTCGACCAAAGGTTTATAGTCGTTTGTTTTTGGCAAAAAGGTTAATATTCATGTGTTTTTGGCCAAAATGCTTATGTTTATGTGTTTTTAGCTCAAAGGGTTAGAGTATTGTATTTTTGGCCCAAAGGTTTATATCCGTGTGTTTTAGGTCCAGAGCCTTATATGCGTGTGTTTTTAGCCCAAAGGCTTTTATTCACGTGTTTTTGGCTCAAAGGGTTATTGTCATGTGTTTTTTGCTCAAAGGCGAGAAGTCGTGTGTTTTTAGACCAAAGGCTTATATTTATTTGTTTTGCCCCACTGACTTATATTTGGGTGTTTTTATCAGAAATATCTATATTCGTGTGTTTTTGGCTCAAAGACTTATATTCATCTGTTTTTCTCATAGGCTTATATTCATGTGTTTTTGGCTTAAAGGTAATAGTTTTGTCTTTATGGCCCAAAGGTTTATAGTCATGTGTTTTTGGCTTAAAGGCCTATATTCGTGCGTTTTTTGACCAATGGCTTATATTCCTCTTTTTTTGGTACGAATGCCTATATTCGTGTGTTTCTTAACCCAACGGCTTTATATTCATGTGTTATTTCCCAATGGTTTATATTCGTGTTTCCTTGACTCAAACTGTTATATTAGTGTATATTTGACCCAATGGGTTATATTCATGTGTTTTTGTCTCAATGGGCTATATTCTTGTGTTTTTTGCCCAAATATTATACTTGTATTGTTTTGGCCAAAGGATTATAGTCGTGTGTTTTTGGACCAAAGGTTTATAGTCGTGTGTTTTTTGCCAAAAGGCTTATATTTCGTATGTTTTTGGCTAAAAGGCTTATATTCACATGTTTTTGACTCAAAGGTTATAGTCTTGTGTTTTTGGCCCGATGGCCTATAGTCGTATGTTTTTTGTCCAAAGGCCTATATTCATGTCTTTTTTGCCCTAAGACATATATTCATGCGTTTTTGGTCCCAAGGCCTATATTTGTGTGTTTTTGGCAAAATGCCTATATTCGTGTGTTTTTAGCTCAAATGCATATATTCGTTTGTTTTGAACCTAAAAGCTTATATCATGTGTTTTTGGTCCAAAGGCTTGTAGGCGTGTGTTTTCGCCTCAAAGGCTTAAAGTCATGTGTTTTTAGCTTAAAAGCTTATATTCGTGTGTTTTTCGACTAAAGGCTTATATTCGTGTGTTTCCAGCCCAGAGGCCTATATTCGTGTGTTTTTAACCCAAAGGCTTTTATTCAAGTGTTTTTGGCTTATAGGGTTACAGTCTTCTGTTTTTGCCCTAAAGGTTTATGTCCGTGTATTTTAGACCCAAAGCCTTATATGCGTGTGTTTTTAGCCCAAAGGCTTTTATTCATGTGTTTTGGCTTAAAGGGTTATAGTTGTGTGTTTTCTAATCAAAGGCGCGTAGTCATGTGTTTTTGGCCCAAAGGTGTGTAGTCGTTTGTTTTTGGTCCAAAGGCTTATATTCATGTGTTTTGCCCCCAAATAGTTATATTTGGGTGTTTTTATCCCAAATATTTATATTCGTGTGTTTTGGCTCAAAGGCTGATATTCAGGTGTTTTTAGCTCAAAGATAATAGTTTTGTGTTTTTGGTCCAAAGGCTTATAGTTTTGTGTTTTTGGTCCAAAGGCTTATAGTCGTGTGTTTTTGGCTCAAAGACCTATATTGTTGTGTTTTTTGACCAATGTCCTATATTCCTCTGTTTTTGGTCCAATGGCCTATATTCGTATGTTTTTGGCCCAAAGGCTTATATTCGTGTGTTTTTGCCCAGAGACCTATATTCGTGTGTTTTTAACTCAAATGCTTATATTCATCTGTTTTTTGCCCAAAGGTTTATATTCGTGTTTCTTTGGCTCAAAGTGTTGTATTCGTGGATATTTGAACCAATAGGTTATATTCGTGTGTTTTGGTCTCAATGGGTTATATTCTTATGTTTTTTGCCCAAATATTATATTTGTATGTTTTTGGACAAAGGTTTATAGTCTTGTGTTTTTAGACCAAGGGTTTATAGTCTTGTGTTTTTTACCAAAAGGCTTATATGTGGTGTGTTTTTTGGTCCAAAGGCTTATATTCATGTGTTTTTGACTCGAAAGGTTATAGTCTTGTGTTTTTGGCCCGAAAGCTTATAGTTGAATGTTTTTTGCCCAAAAGCCTATATTCATGTTTTTTGGCCGAAAGACATATATTCGTGTGTTTTTGGTCTCAAGGCCTATATTCGTGTGTTTTTAGCCAAAGGCCTATACTCGTGTGTTTTTAGCCTAAATGTTTATATTCGTGTGTTTTGAACCCAAAAGCTTATATCGTGTGTTTTTGGTCTAAAGGCTTATAGGCGTGTGTTTTCAGCTCAAAGGCGTAAAGTCATATGTTTTTAGCTTAAAGGCTTATATCCATTTGTTTTTCGACCAAAGATTTATAATCGTTTGTTTTTTGCCAAAAGGCTAATATTCGTGTGTTTTGGTCAAAAGGCTTATATTCATGTGTTTTTAGCTCAAAAGGTTATAGTCTTGTGTTTTTGACACAAAGGTTTATATCCATATGTTTTAGGCCCAAAGACTTATATGCGTGTATTTTTGGCCCAAAGGCTTTTATTCATGTGTTTTTGGCTCAAACTGTTATAGTCGTGTTTTTTTGCTCAAAGGCACGCAATCATGTGTTTTTGGCCCAAAAGCGTGCAGTCGTTTGTTTTTGGCCCAGAGGCTTATATTCATCTGTTTTGCCGCAAAGACTTATATTTGTGTGTGGTTGGCTCAAAGGCTTATATTTATGTGTTTTTCTCAAAGGCTTATATTCATTTGTGTTT
This sequence comes from Zizania latifolia, assembly GCA_000418225.1. Classification (NCBI taxonomy): domain Eukaryota; kingdom Viridiplantae; phylum Streptophyta; class Magnoliopsida; order Poales; family Poaceae; genus Zizania; species Zizania latifolia. Next base: position 12,747 of record KE372954.1, on the reverse strand, counting down.
AGCTCAAAGGTAATAGTTCTGTGTTTTGGCCCAAAGGCTTATATTCGTGTGTTTTTTTAACTCAAAGGCTTATATTCGTGTGTTTTTTTAACTCAAAGGGTTATATTCATGTGTTTTTTTGCCCAAAGGTTTATATTCGTGTTACTTTGGCTCAAAGTGTTATGTTCATGTATATTTGACCCAATGGGTTGTATTCGTGTGTTTTTGTCTCAATGTGTTATATTCTTGTGATTTTTGCCCAAATATTATATTTGTATGTTTTTTGCCAAAGGCTTATATCTTGTGTTTTTGGACTGAAGGTTTATAGTAGTGTGTTTTTTGCCACAAGGCCTATATGTCGTGTGTTTTTGGCCCAAAGGCTTATATTCATGTGTTTTTGACTTGAAAGGTTATAATCGTGTGTTTTTGGCCCGAAGGCTTATAGTCGCATGTTTTTGTCCAAAGGCCTATATTCATTTATTTTTGGCCCAGAGACATATATTCATGTGTTTCTAGTCCAAAGGCCTATATTCGTGTGTTTTTAGTCTAAATATTTATATTCGTGTGTTTTGAACCCAAAGGCTTATATCGTGTGTTTTTGGTCTAAAGGATTATAGGCGTGTGTTTTCGGTTCAAAGACGTAAAGTCATGTGTTTTTAGCTTAAAGGCTTATATTCGTGTGTTTTTTTATAACAGGTTTATAGTCGTTTGTTTTTGGCCAAGAGGCCAATATTCTTGTGTCTTTGGCTAAAAGGCTTATATTCAGATGTTTTTAGTTCAAATGGTTATAGTCTTGTGTTTGTGGTCCAAAGTTTTATATCCGTGTGTTTTATGCCCAAAGCCTTATATGCATGTGTTTTTAGCCCAAATGCTTTTATTTACGTGTTTTTGGCTCAAAGGGTTACAGTCGTGTGTTTTTTCTCAAAGGCGCGTAGTCGTCTGTTTTTAGCCCAAAGACGTGTACTCGTTTGTTTTTGGCCCAAAGGATTATATTCATGTGTTTTGCCCAAAGACTTATATTTGGGTGTTTTTATCCCAAATATTTATATCGTCTGTTTTTGGCTCAAAGACTTATATTCATGTGTTTTTCAAAAAAGGATTATATTCATGTGTTTTTGGCTCAAAGGTAATAGTTTTGTGTTTTTGGTCCAAAGGCTTATATTCGTGTGTTTTTGGCCCAAAGGCCTATATTCGTGTGTTTTTTGACTAATGGCCTATATTCCTCTGTTTTTGGCCCAAAGGCCTATATTCATGTGTTTTTTAACCCAAAGGCTTATATTCATGTGTTTTTGCCCAAAGGTTTATATTTGTGTTTTCTTTGGCTCAAAGTGTTATGTTCATGTATATTTGACCCAATTGGTTATATTCGTGTATTTTTGTCTCAATGGGTTATATTCTTTTTTTTTTGCCCAAATATTATATTTGTATGTTTTTGGCCAATGGCTTGTAGTCCTGCGTATTTCATGTGTTTTTGGCCCAAATACTTATATTCATTTGTTTTTGACTCAAAGGGTTATAATCTTGTGTGTTTGGCCCGAAAGCTTATAGTCTTATGTTTTTTGCCCAAAGACCTATATTCATGTCTTTTTTGCCAAAAGACATATATTCATGTGTTTTTGGTCCCAAGGCCTATATTCATGTGTTTTTGCGCAAATGCCAATATTCGTGTGTTTTTAGCCAAAATGCTATATTCATGTGTTTTTAACCCAAATGCCTATATTCGTGTGTTTTGAATCCAAAGGCTTATATCGTGTGTTTTCGGTCCAAAGGCTTATAGGCGTGTGTTTTTGGCTCAAATGCGTAAAGTCGTGTATTTTTATCTTAAAGGCTTATATTCGCGTGTTTTTAGACCAAACGTTAACAGTTATTTGTTTTTGGCCAAAAGAACAATATTCGTGTATTTTTGGTCGAAGGACTTATATTCATGTGTTTTTAGCTCAAAGGGTTATAGTCTTTATTTTTGGCACAAAGGTTTATATCCGTGTGTTTTAGGCACAAAGTCTTATATGCATGTGTTTTTAGCCCAATGGCTTTTATTCATGTGTTTTTGGCTCGAAGGGTTATTGTCGTGTGTTTTTTGCTGAAAGGCGCGCAATCATGTGTTTTTGGCCCAAACGGTTATTGTCTTATGTGTTTCGCCCAAAGGTTTATATCTGTGTGTTTTAGGCCCAAAGCCTTATATGCGTGTGTTTTTAGCCCAAATGCCTATATTCGTGTGTTTTTTGACCAGAGGCCTATATTGATGTGTTTTTTAACCCAATGGCTTATATTCATATATTTTTTGCCCAAAGGTTTATATTCGTGTTTCTTTGCTCAAATTGTTATATTCGTGTATATTTGACCCAACAGATTATATTCATGTGTTTTGGTCTCAAGAGGTTATATTCTTGTATTTTTCCCCAAATATTATATTTGTACGTTTTTGGCCAAAGGCTTATAGTCTTGTGTTTTTAGACCAAAGATTTATAGTCGTGTGTTTTTTACCAAAAAGCTTATATGTCGTGTGTTTTTGGCCCAAACGCTTACATTCATCTGTTTTTGACTCGAAAGGTTATAGTCTTATGTTTTTGGCCCGAAGGCTAATAGTCGCATGTTTTTTGCCCAAATGCCTATATTCATGTCTGTTTAGCCGAAACACATATATTCGTTTGTTTTTGCTCCTAAGGCCTATATTCGTATGTTTTTGGCCAAAGGCCTATATTCCTGTGTTTTTAGCCCAAATGTTTATATTCGTGTGTTTTGAACCCAAAGGCTTATATCGTGTGTTTTTGGTCTAAAGGCTTATAGGCGTGTGTTTTAAGCTCAAAGGCATAAAGTCGTGTGTTTTTAGCTTAAAGGCTTATATCCGTTTCTTTTTGGACCAAAGGTTTATAGTCGTTTGTTTTTGGCCAAAAAGCCAATAATCGTGTGTCTTTGGTGAAAAGGCTTATATTCATGTGTTTTTAGCTAAAAGGGTTATAGTCTTGTCTTTTTGGCACAAAGGTTTATATCTGTGTGTTTTAGGCCCAAAGCCTTATATGCTTGTGTTTTTGGTCCAAAGGCTTTTATTTATGTGTTTTTGGCTCAAAGTGTTATAGTCGTGTGTTTTTTGCTCAAAGGCACGCAATCATGTGTTTTTGGCCCAAAGGAATATATATTTTATGTGTTTCACCCAAAGGTTTATATCATTGTGTTCTAGGCCCAAAGCCTTATATGCGTGTGTTTTTAGCCCAAAGGATTTTATTCATGTATTTTTGGCTCAAAGGGTTATAGTCGTGTGTTTTTTGCTCAAAGGCGCATAGTCGTGTATTTTTGGCCCAAGGGCGTGCAGTCGTTTGTTTTTAACCCAAAGGCTTATATTCATGTATTTTGCCCAAAAGACTTTTATTTGGGTGTTTTTATCCAAAATATTTATATTCATGTGTTTTTGGCTCAAAGGCTTATATTTATGTGTTTTTGGCTCAAAAGTAATAGTTTTGTGTTTTTGGCCCAAAGGCTTATAGTCATGTGTTTTTGGCCCAAAGGCCTATATTAGTGTGTTTTTTAACCAAAGGCCTATATTCATGTGTTTTTTAACCCAAAGGCTTATATTCATATGTTTTTTTGCCCAAAAGTTTATTTTCGTGTTTCTTTGGCTCAAAGCGTTATATTCGTGTATATTTGACCCAATAGATTATATTCATGTGTTTTGGTATCAATAGGTTATATTCTTGTGTTTTTTGCATAATGATTTATATCCGTGTGTTTTAGGCACAAAGCCTTATATGCGTGTGTTTTTAGCCCAAAGTCTTTTATTCATGTGTTTTTGGCTCAAAGTATTATAGTCGTGTGTTTTTTGCTTAAAGGTGCGCAATCATGTGTTTTTGGCCCAAAGGCATGCAGTCATTTGTTTTTGGCCCCAAGGCTTATATTCGTGTGTTTTGCCCCAAAGACTTATATTTGTGTGTTTTTATCCGAAATATTTATATTCGTGCATTTTTTGCTGAAAGGCTTATATTCATGTGTTTTGCCCCAAAGACTTATATTTGTGTGTTTTTATCGGAAATATTTATATTCGTGTATTTTTGGCTCAAAGTCTTATATTTATGTGTTTTTCTCAAAGGGTTATATTCATGTATTTTAGCTCAAAGGTAATAGTTTTGTGTTTTTGGCCCAAAGGCTTCTAGTCGTGTGTTTTTTAACTCAAAGACTTATATTCGTGTGTTTTTTAACTCAAAGGCTTATATTAATGTGTTTTTTGCCCAAAGGTTTATATTCGTGTTTCTTTCGCTCAAAGTGTTATATTCGTGTGTATTTGACCCAACGGGTTATATTCGTGTGTTTTTGTCTCAATGGGTTATATTATTGTGTTTTTTGCCCAAATATTATATTTGTATGTTTTTGGCCAAAATCTTATAGTCTTGTGTTTTTTGACTAAATGTTTATAGTCGTGTGTTTTTTGCCAAAAGGCTTATATGTCGTGTGTTTTAAGTCCAAAGACTTATATTCATGTGTTTTTAACTCGAAAGGTTATAGTCTTGTGTTTTTGGTCCGAAGGCTTATAGTCGCATGTTTTTTGTCCAAAGGCCTATATTCATTTATTTTTGGCCCAAAGACATATATTCGTGTGTGTTTGGTCTCAAGGCCTATATTTGTGTGTTTTTGGCCAAAGGCCTATATTCGTGTGTTTTTAGCCCAAATATTTATATTCGTGTGTTTTGAACCAAAATGCTTATATCGTGTGTTTTTGGTCTAAAGGATTATAGGCGTGTGTTTTCGGTTCAAAGGCGTTAAGTCGTGTGTTACTAGCTTAAAGGCTTATATCCATGTGTTTTTCGATAACAGGTTTATAGTCATTTGTTTTTGGCCAAAAGGCCAATATTCGTGTGTCTTTGGACAAAAGGCTTATATTCATGTGTTTTTAGCTCAAAGGGTTATTGTCTTGTGTTTTTGGCCCAAAGGTTTATATCCGTGTGTCTTACACCCAAAGCCTTATATGCACATGTTTTTAGCCCAAATGCTTTTATTCACGTGTTTTTGGCTCAAAGGGTTATAGTCGTGTGTTTTTTGCTTAAAGGCGCGTAGTCGTGTGTTTTTAGCCCAAAGGCATGTACTCGTTTGTTTTTGGCCAAAAGGCTTATATTCATGTGTTTTGCCCAAAGACTTATATTTGGGTGTTTTTATCCTAAATATTTATATTCGTGTGTTTTTGGCTCAAAGACTTTTATTCATGTGTTTTTCAAAGAATGCTTATATTCATGTGTTTTTGGGTGAAAGGTAATAGTTTTGTGTTTTTGGCCCAAAGGATTATAGTCGTGTGTTTCTGGCCCAAAGGCCTATATTCGTGTGATTTTTAACCCAAAGGCTTATATTCATGTGTTTTTGCCCAAAGGTTTATATTGGTGTTTCTTTGTCTCAAAGTGTTATATTCATGTATATTTGACCCAATTGGTTATATTCGTGTGTTTTTGTCTCAATGGGTTATATTCTTGTGTTTTTTGCCCAAATATTATATTTGTATGATTTTGGCCAATGGCTTATAGTCGTGTGTATTTCATGTGTTTTTAGCCCAAAGGCTTATATTCATGTGTTTTTAACTTAAAAGGTTATAGTCTTGTGTTTTTTGGCCCGAAGGCTTATAGGCATGTGTTTTTGGCCAAAGTCTTATAGTCGTGTGTTTTTGGACCAAAGGTTTATAGTCATGTGATTTTAGACAAAAGGGTTATATTCATGTGTTTTTAGTCGAAATGCTTATATTCGTGTGTTTTGAACCCAAAGGCTTATATCGTGTGTTTTTGGTCCAAAGGCTTATAAGCGTGTGTTTTTGGCTTAAAGGATTAAAGTCGTGTGTTTTTAGCTTAAATGTTTATATTCGTGTGTTTTTGTCTCAAAGGTATATAGTCATTTGTTTTTGGCCAAGAGGCCAATATTTATGTGTTTTTGGCCAAAATGCTTATAATTATGTGTTTTTAGCTCAAAGGGTTATAGTCTTATGTGTTTCGCCCAAAGGTTTATATTCGTGTGTTTTAAGCCCAAAGCCTTATATGCTTGTGTTTTTAGCCTAATGGCTTTTATTCATGTATTTTTGGCTCAAAGGGTTATAGTCGTGTGTTTTTTGCTCAAAGGCACACAGTCATGTGTTTTTGGCCCAAAGGCGTGCAATCGTTTGTTTTTAGCCCAAACGTTTATATTCATGTGTTTTGCCCCCAAAGACTTTTATTTGGGTGTTTTTATCCAAAATATTTTTATTCGTGTGTTTTTGGCTTAAAGGCTTATATTCATGTGTTTTTCGCTCAAAGGTAATAGTTTTATGTTTTTGGCCCGAAGGCTTATAGTCGTGTGTTTTTGGCCGAAAGGCCTATATTCGTGTGTTTTTTGACCAGAGGCCTATATTCATGTGTTTTTTTAACCCAAAGGCTTATATTCATATGTTTTTTGTCCAAAGGTTTATATTCATGTTTCTTTGGCTCAAAGTGTTATATTCGCGTATATTTGACCCAATAGGTTATATTCGTGTGTTTTGGTCTCAATAGGTTATATTCTTGTGCTTTTGCCCAAATATTATATTTGTATGTTTTTGGCTAAAGGCTTATAGTCTTGTGTTTTTGGACCAAAGATTTATAGTCGTGTGTTTTTTACCAAATGGCTTATATGTCATGTGTTTTTAGCCCAAAGGCTTATATTCATGTGTTTTTGACTCGACGGGTTATAGTCCTGTGTTTTTGGCCCAAAGGGTTACAGTCATGTGTTTTTTGCTCAAAGATCTATATTCATATATTTTTGGCCCACAGACATATATTCTTGTGTTTTTGGTCCCAAGGCCTATATTTGTGTGTTTTTGGCAAAATGCCTATATTCGTGTATTTTTAGCCCAAATATTTATATTCGTCTGTTTTGAACCTGAAGGTTTATATTGTGTGTTTTTGGTCTAAAGGCTTATAGGCGCGTGTTTTCAACTCAAAGGCGTAAAGTCGTGTGTTTTTAGCTTAAAGTCTTATATCCGTTTGTTTTTCGACCAAAGGTTTATAGTCGTTAGATTTTAGCCAAAAGGCCAATATTCGTGTGTCTTTGGTCAAAAGACTTATATTCATGTGTTTTTAGCTAAAAAGGTTAGTCTTTTGTTTTTGGCACGAAGGTTTATATCCATGTGTTTTAGGCCCAAAGCCTTATATGCGTGTGTTTTTAGCCCACAGGCTTTTATTCATGTGTTTTTGGCCTAAAGTGTTATAGTCGTGTGTTTTTTGCTCAAAGGCGCGCAATTATTTGTTTTTGGCCCAAAGACGTGCAGTCATTTGTTTTTGGCCCCAAGGCTTATATTCATGCATTTTGCCCCAAATACTTATATTTGTGTGTTTTTATCCGAAATATTTATATTCGTGTATTTTTGGCTCAAAGGCTTATATTCATGTGTTTTTAGCTCAAATGTTATATTCATGTGTTTTTGGCCCAAAAGGCCTATATGCGTGTGTTTTTTGACCAATGTTCAATATTCCGCTATTTTTGGTCCAAATGCCTATATTCGTGTATTTTCGACCCAAAGACTTATATTCGTGTGTTTTTGTCGAAGGCCTATATTCGTGTGTTTTTGACCCAAAGGCTTATATTTGTGTTTCTTTGGCTCGAAGTGTTATATTCGTGTATATTTGACCCAATTGGTTATATTCGTGTGTTTTTGTCTCAATGGGTTATATTCTTGTGTTTTGTGCCCAAATATTATATTAGTATATTTTTGGTCAGTGGCTTATAGTCGTGTGTATTTCATGTGTTTTTGGTTCAAAGGCTTAGATTCATGTGTTTTTAACTCAAAAGGTTATAGTCTTGTGTTTTTTGGCCCAGAGGCCTATATTTGTGTATTTTTTGACCAGAGGTCTATATTCATGTGTTTTTTAACCCAAAGGCTTATATTCATATGTTTTTTGTTTAAAGGTTTATATTTGTGTTTCTTTGGCTCAAAGTGTTATATTCGCGTATATTTGACCCAATAGGTTATATTCGTGTGTTTTGGTCTCAATAGGTTATATTCTTGTGTTTTTTGCCCAAATATTATATTTGTATTTTTCTGGCTAAAGGCTTATAGTCTTGTGTTTTTGGACCAAAGATTTATAGTCGTGTGTTTTTTACCAAAAACTTATATGTCATGTGTTTTTAGCCCAAATGCTTATATTCATGTGTTTTTGACTCGATAGGTTATAGTCGTGTGTTTTTGGCCAAAGTGTTACAGTCATGTGTTTTTTGCTCAAAGGTTTTTATTCACGTGTTTTTGGCTCAAAGGGTTGCTTGGTAAAAGGTCTTCCGGAATGGCATCAACATGACACATCCCTGAGGTATTTGTTTCACCATCCCTCTTTCCCCTCTCAAAACCTAGGATTTACTCTAGCTGTACAAACCTTGTAGAACCTAAAGAACCAACTCTTGATCCACGTCGCTGAGTGTCCGTCTGTGTACTTTCTAGACCCTTATGGCAAAGAAGATCCAACCCGATTGATTAATGTTGAAACCAATCACATCCCCTCTATAGTCTCAACTATGGATTTGAGCGACCGGGACAGGGAGTGGAGTAGAGATGGTAATTTTGCTCGTGGGTACGAGTACCCGCGGGTACCCGATCTGATGGGCACAGGTTTGGGTTTAAATTTGTGTCCGTGGGTTCACGAGTTCGAGTATCCGTTTATTATCAGGTCAGGCACGAGTTTATATTCAAACCCACGGGTTTCCACAGGTTTACCCGATTAATAATATTGTATTTTTGTCCAGCCTAGCAGCAGCCCACTGCAGCAGCAGCGGCGGCAACGGCCCATGACTCCTTCATCCGTGTGACCGTGCAAGTCATCCATCGTAATACATCCATCATGTATTTTTATGACTACGTCTTGATTGCATCTCGTGACGAGCCGTTGTCGCAGTCCCGCACAAATATGTGCTATTGATTTAAGTGTGTTGCATAAAAAAAATACGTCTTGATTCATACAAAATGTTTAAAAATTCATAAAAATCAAAAATATGAGGAAAATTTAAAAATGTACAAAAATAAAAAACTATATTTGTTACAATATTTATTATTGTTTGAAGTCACAACTAAAATACTAATATTATGATAACAGAGTTACACATAAAGTTATGAATGGTTGATGACGTATATAATATAATAATTATATTGTGATAATTTTTTATATATACTTCTGACTTGTAAAGTGTTAGAGCACAAAATAGTGTTTTTGTCATTCGCAGAATGGTTTCCATGTTAACCACTACTAGTCCATTAATATCATCAGAAACCAAAGGAGTGAGGATCCTGATACTGCGATTCAAAAGTGAATCATGCACAGCTTTTTGCTCAATAAGGCCAGATGAATTTACAAAACCAAATAGTTTGAGGGCAACAGCAGTTCACTCACTCATCAAGCGAGGTTACAGGCCGCAATGTGTGCATCAACTACCGAGCCTGACTGTTTAACATACTTGTCCATGGAGTGATGGAGTAGCTGCCTATGTGATATTAAGTTGACCGACGTGACTTAAATATCAGCAGCAAACATCAAAATACGGAAATTATCTGTTCAAGAAATAACCAAAAGTCATCAACATACTGACAGCAAAGGTAGAATAACCAAAAAAATTGAAATGAAACAGAGCAGCTATCCAGTTAACAGCACTAACATGTTCCAAGGGTCGTCTAACAATGTCATAGTAGTGGTGGTCATAGTATCTTGTATTCATCCAAAACTGCACAAACATACAAACAAGTGAATATACTGCAGTATGGATGTTTTTCATTTAGACACTTCACAAACATTTCTCATGCCTTCCACACAACCTACAGGTAAAAAATGTGGAAACCGCTAGTCTCTACTGGGTTTTTTATGTCTAAAATAAAATAGCTACAGGGGTCTTTTTGTTTATATCTAAAATATTTCTTTTGTGGGGATGGGGAATTTTGCTACTGCCTTCCTCTTAAAATATGGTATAGTTTTTATGTTTGGTCCATCAATATGACACACATTACATACTCCAATGCAAATGTTTTTTTTTCACTAGATACACCTAATAAATATACAGATTTATCTCATATTCTGTACTTGCAAGCATATACCACAGTTCTTATTAATCAGGTTTAATGTAGCCACTTTAAAGATTCCTTGGCCTCGAAGGATAAAGACAACAATAAAGACACTAAATTTTCATATGGCATAAGCACAGTAATATTGTGTTCTATTGTTGCATTTGTACAAAATGTCATCTTTCCATATACTTTCTCCATCCTATATTTTGAACAATACTTCTAGAAGTATAACACATAACATAACTAAGTAATTGGTTCAAATTTTGATAAAAGTATGTTAGATACTTTGCCAAACAACATAATAAAGGCCTGTTTGTGAGGGCTCTAAACCCTGGATTCTTGTCTGATAGAGCTGGATCCCATACAAACAGTCGCCGATCAAAAAACACTAGATTGGAGTGGGGTGGATCTCCACCAAAAAATGGACCAAAGGTGGATCTCCTCCACCACTCCAGATCCAACCCCATTTCATAACTACCCATCCATCCTAGAAATATTTACACGCAAAATGCCCCTAGAGCATCGTGCACCCAGGACACCCATCTCACTCGGTCACGCGATAGACCAAGTCCCCATCTCCTGTTCACGACGTCCGGCGATTCGGCGAGAGGTGGCGGCAGGCGGTGACGGCATTGGCAGCAAGCGATGGCAGCTCTAGATCCGGTGGCAGCAACGACGCACGGCTGCAAACATCTCGTCCCCGTTTCGATAGCCAAAAGTTCCCATCTCCCATGCCCGATCTCTGGCAATTCGGTGAGAGGTGGCGGCAGATGGCACACCCGTGCCCAATCTCTGGAATTTCAGTGACAGGCGGCGGCAGGCGGCAGTGACAGGCAGCGGCAGACGGCAGCGACAGGCAACGGTGGGCCCAGATCTGGTGAGGTCTGCATGCGGCACATGGCAGCGAACATCTCATCCCTGTTTCGATCCCTAGCTGGTATTCACTCAAACCCTGAGCAGAATGGGGATCCATCTGGACTGGATTTAGTTCTGTTGTTGTGTTGGTGATGAATCATTGTATTATTTTCTTGTGTTGGTGATCAATATCAATATTACACAAACACATAAATAACCAGGGTCTATTTTCCTCTAATCCATCTTTCCAGGATTTCTAGAGATAGCAGTCTAACCAAACATTTCTTCAGATACCTCCAGATCCTAAAATATCCACATCATTATGGATTTAGATCCAAGATCTAGAATTCAGGATCTTGAGCCCTACCAAACAGGGCCTAAATCCCATCATACAACTCCAGCAATGCAATCAACCTCATAAATTAATAAATACTAAATCATGATAAGCCGATTCACAGTTCCTTACCTCCTCACGATGTTGGAACCATCTTTCACATGCTTCATCAACAACCTAACAGAAGCAACCAATAATTTTGATACAGCATTAAAAGACGTACCAAACCATTAACTAGTAAAGGACTCAAGTATAATTCATACCGCTTTGAAAGCATCACAGCACAAGCTATCCTTCCGCATAAAGATTAATCGACAATCCTGGCAGCAGTTAACAATTTGCATTTAGAATAACAAAATAGGAATACATGATAACAATAAATACAGAAGTGCATACAATGATTCCTCTGATCACATAATGCTTAGGAAGGGACTGTCCAGTGAAAACTTTGTCATTGAATTCATCTATAAGTTTGGAAAAGCATTTCTTATCCTACAAAACCAAGCAAGTAATTAGTGCATAACTAGCTATTGGAATAAAGAAAATATGGTTACGAGAAGTACCCAGTTAACAGAATCATCATCCGTGTCAAAAAATCCTTCCTTTTCGAGCTCATTCCTCAAAATTTTGAGATCACCCTTCAGCTGTGCACATTTGAATTTGGTCAACAGAAAATAAAGTAAAAAATAACATTAATTCTTCTTATTCATGACAGACAGACAATAACCCAAAAAAAGAAATTAAATTAAAGTCAAGAAATCAAAGTATCAAACATCAGATTCAAAAGAAAACTTTAGTGACAGTAAAAATAGAAAGATTTGTTACAGTTATACAATATGACTCGCAAAACATAACTGTACTCATGACAGAATAATTCACAAAACTTATGTTATATTTCTGCAAATTTTGATTGCATTTACAGCGCTCCCTTTTTACAAGAATTAATAAGCTAGACATTAAACTCTGAAGTTCACAATGCTAGGCAAATATATAAACTCTGCTAATCCAGTTTTTCCTGCATGCACCAAACATATTGAAGTCGGCTATCATTTTGTTAGAGAAATAGTAAATCAAAGATTACTTGATATCAAGCTCATTTCTACTGCAGATCAGATTGCTGATGTCTTCACCAAGGCTCTACCTATATGGCGCCTTAAGGATTTTAGAACCAATCTCAACTTAATAAAGTTATGATTGAAGGGGGCTGGTAAAGATAGAATAGAATATGTTGCTGTTTTATAATGTAATCTAGTGTTCTAGGAAAGACCATGCTGGTGAAGTTATAGATAGAAATAATAGTTTCATATATAGATATAAACCAAGACTGAATAGGGTTTAGGGTTTAGGGTCTAGGGTCTAGGGTCTAGGGTCTAGGGTTTCGGGTCTAGGGTCTAGGGTCTAGGGTCTAGGGTCTAGGGTCTAGGGTCTAGGGTCTAGGGTCTAGGGTCTAGGGTCTAGGGTCTGGGGTCTAGGGTCTAGGGTCTAGGGTCTAGGGTCTAGGGTCTAGGGTCTAGGGTCTAGGGTCTAGGGTCTAGGGTCTAGGGTCTAGGGTCTAGGGTCT
>KE372953.1:280217-292092 GCA_000418225.1 Zizania latifolia | reverse complement strand
GTAAGTATGATCCCAAAATATATTTAGATTGGGAAATGACCATGGAACAAAATTTTAATTCCCATCTAGTTCCAGAGATACACTGGGTTAGACAAGCCACTAGTGAATTCAAGGATTTTGCTATTATTTGGTGGAATGAATTGGTAAAATCTAGCTTAGAACCTGATACATGGGATAGATTGAAAAGAGCTATGCGCGGACGATTTGCCCCAGATTTGAGGAAGAAATTACAATGCTTAGATCAGGGTAATAAGTCTGTTGATGAATATTACCAGGAGCTACAAATAGGCATTTTGCGTTGTGAGGTAGAAGAAGATGAGGAGGATAAAATGTCTCATTTTTATGGGGGTTTGAGACGAAAAATTCAGAACATAGTTAATTATAAAGAATATAACTCCATTAATAGATTATTTCATCTTGCTATGTTGGCTGAGAAAGAACTGCAAGGAAGACAGCAGATGTCAAAGAACAATTTTAGGAATACGACTACATCGAGGCCTTCCATGGGATACACCAAGACTTCGCCGAGCACCGCGTTTCGGTCTGCTGCCCCCTCCGCTGATAGGGTGCATTCAGCAGCACCGTCGTCAACCAAACTAGCAACTGAGGTAAGTAAGTCAGTTCAAGCGCTGACACCTACGAAAAGTTCATCATCAATTGCTTCCATGGGACGAATAAGGGATATTCAATGTTTCAAATGCAAAGGATTAGGACATGTGCAACGAGATTGCCCTAACCAGCGAGTGCTGATTGTTATAGAAAATGGTGAGTACACTAGTGCAAGTGAAAATGAAGATGAATTAGTACTTGCCACTAACCATACAGGCAATGAAGATGGAGATGACCCGCCTAGCGATCACGAATTGGAAAAAATAGGCGCTGCCGACACGAGCAAATATTTGAGTATTGTCGCACAACGAGTTTTGAGTGCTCAAATGAAGAAGGCGGAACAGAACCAACGCCACAACCTATTTCAATCAAGATTCGTTGTCAAAGAAAGAGCGTGCCGCGTTGTCATTGATAGCGGGAGTTGTAGAAACCTTGCTAGCTCTGATCTGATTGAGAAACTTAACTTGCCCACACAACCGCACCCACATCCTTACTCCATCCAGTGGTTCAATTCTTGCGGTAAGTTGAAGGTAAGTAAGATTGTAACAATACAATTTTTGGTAGGGAATTACCATGACAGTGCAAATTTCGATGTTGTGTCTATGCAAGTATGTTCTTTACTTTTGGGTAGGCCTTGGAAATATGATAAAGATGTTTTGCACCATGGGAGAACTAACACATATACTTTCACCCACAATGGTAAGAAGATAGAATTGATACCAATGACCTCTGCTGAAATTTTAAAAGATGATGTAGCACGAGCTGAACATGCACGAAAATTAAGTGAATCAAAATCTGAAAATCAACAAGTAGCTAAAGATGTTTTTCCATCTAAAAAGGAGAAGATTGAGTCACATGTGAGGAAAGACATAGTCAAATTGAAAGGTGTTTCTATGCTAGCTACTAGATCTGAACTTTCTGAATTAATTAACCATGAACATGTTTGTTATGCTTTGATTTGCAAAGAGGTTTTCTTTACACTTGACGATTTGATGACCTCTTTACCTCCTACACTTTTACATGAGTTTTCTAACGTGTTTCCCACTGAAGTACCCCCGAGATTACCACCTGTGAGAAGAATTGAGTATCAGATTGATTTGATTCTGGGAGCAACGTTACCAAACTGTGCACCGTACAGGACCAACCCTGAAGAGACTAAGGAGATTCAGCGCCAAGTGCAAGCCCTGCTTGACAGAGGGTACGTACGTGAGAGTCTTAGTCCTTGTGCTGTTCTAGTTATTTTGGTACCTAAGAAGGATAGGTCATGGCGCATGTGTGTTGACTGCAGAGCCATCAATAATATCACCATTCGATATCGCCACCCTATTCCTCGATTATATGACATGCTTGATGAATTAAGTGGCTCTGTTGTGTTCTCCAAAGTGGATTTACGTAGTGGCTACCACCAAATAAGAATGAAATTGGGTGATGAATGGAAGACCACGTTTAAAACTAAATTTGACTTATATGAATGGTTAGTGATGCCTTTTGGTTTAACTAATGCACCCAGTACATTTATGCGGCTCATGCATGAAGTTTTGCGCAATTTTATTAGACGATTTATGGTAGTATACTTTGATGACATACTGATTTATAGCAAGTCTCTAGGTGAACACAAGGAACATCTACGTGCTGTTTTTATTGCTTTAAGAGATGCACGTTTGTTTGGTAACCTCGAGAAGTGCACGTTTTGCACAGATCGAGTTTCTTTTTTTGGTTATGTTGTGACCTCACAGGGTGTTGAAGTTGATGAGACTAAGATAGAGGCAATCAAGAGTTGGCCGACTCCTAAAATAGTTACACAGGTGCGGAGTTTTCTCGGATTAGCTGGATTCTACCGACGGTTTGTGCAAGATTTTAGCACCATTGCTGCACCCATGAATGAGCTCACAAAGAAAGGCGTTCCTTTCCAATGGGGACAAGCACATGAAGATGCTTTCAACCTACTGAAAAAGAAATTGACCCATGCACTACTGCTCTAACTTCCTGATTTTGGTAAGGTTTTTGAACTCGAGTGTGATGCAAGTAGAATTGGGATTGGAGGAGTGTTGACACAAGAAGGTAAGCCGATTGCATATTTTAGTGAGAAGTTATCAGGAGCTAGTTTAAACTATTGTACTTATGATAAAGAATTATATGCTTTAGTTCGGACATTAGAAACATGGCAATATTACTTATGGCCCAAGGAGTTTATTATACATTCCGACCATAAATCATTGAAACATATTAGAAGCCAGACAAATCTAAATAAATGGCATGCTAAATGGGTAGAATTTGTTGTATCATTTTCATACATCATTAAGCATAAGAAAGGTAAAGACAATGTAATTGCTGATGCTTTATCTAGACGTTATACCATGTTGTCTCAGCTTGACTATGAAATCTTTGGATTAGAAACGATAAAGGATTTATATGCCACTGATCTTGATTTTAAAAAAAGCATTTGCACATTGTCGAGAAGGAATGACTTGGAATAAATACACTCTGAATGATGGGTTATTATATCGCACTAACAAATTATGTGTTCCGGCAAGCTCTGTTCGTCTTTTGTTTTTACAGGAGTTGCACGGAGGGGGATTAATGGGATATTTTGGAGTAAAGAAGACAGAGGATGTGCTGGCCACTCATTTCTTCTGGCCAAAAATGAGACGAGACGTTGAGCATTACGTTGCTTGATGCAACACCTGCAATAAAGCTAAGTCCCGCCTCAATCCACATGGTCTTTACATACCCCTACCTGTTCCTAGTGTTTCTTGGGAAGATATTTTTATGGATTTTATTTTAGGATTACCTCGGACTAAGAAGGGGAGGGATAGTGTATTTGTTGTAGTGGATAGATTCTCAAAGATGGCTCATTTTATTTCTTGTCATAAGAGCGACGATGCTACAATAGTTGCTGATTTGTTTTTTAGTGAAGTCGTTTGTCTTCATGGTGTGCTACGTACAAATGTTTCTGATCGTGATACGAAGTTTTTAAGGCACTTCTAGAGGACATTGTGGTAGAAATTGGGGACGAAACTAATGTTTTCTACCACATGTCTCCCCCAAGTTGATGGTCAAACTAAAGTAGTGAACTGTACGTTGTCAACAATGTTGAGAGCTGTTTTGAAGACCAATTTAAAAATGTGGGAAGAGTGTCTACCTTACATAAAGATGAGTCCATTCCAGGTGGTATATGGTTTTAACCCTCATGCGCCTATTAATTTATTACCTTTACCATCTTCTGAGAAAATAAATTTTGATACTAAAACACGTGCTAAATTTGTACTTAAATTACATCAAATAACTAAAGAACATATATAACGTATGAATGCAAAGTATCAAATTGCTGGTAATGAAGGAAGAAAAGAAGTTATTTTTGAACCGGGTGATTTGGTATGGTTACATTTACGAAAGGATAGGTTTTCTGATTTACGTAAATCAAAATTAATGTCTCGTGCTACGGGTCATTTTAAAGTGATTGCAAAGATAAATGATAATGCATACAAGATTAAATTGCCTGTAGATTATGGTGTGAGCAATATTTTTAATGTCACCGACTTGAAACTCTACCTGGGCAAAGAAATTGATGTTGAGTCGAGGACGACTCCAAATCAAGAAGGGGAGGATGATGAGGACATCACTGCTAAGGATACAACCACATTGGATTACCAAGGACCGATGACTCGTGCTCGAGTTCGTCAATTAAACTATCAGGTGAATTCGTTCCTCGTTACTCAAACAAGTCCTATGAATGGAATACTACTAAGTTCAGGTTATGATTATATTATACTTAGGAACATCGGAGAAGAGACAGTGGATCAGATAGCCGAGTGGACAAGAGGAGATCAAGACTGCCGACCAGGCACTCGGGAGATGGCATGTTCAGATCCCCGACCGTGATGATCGGGAAATCACCGAGTCCGACTACCAGACTAGTCGGGAGTCGGACTACCAAACTAGTCGAAAGCCTTACAACGTGAACGTCCACTTGTCGCCTCAATCGAACCTATCGGAATATTGGGCCATTAATCGCACCAAGTGCACATCACAATATATATTTAAATGAGCAAAAAATCGTTATCATCTCAAAGAATAAAAAAGTTGTCCATTTTTCCATAAGAAAACTAGTTTCTAGTAGAAAGGACTTGAGACGCTCATATCATGCTCTTGGTGGCTACTTTGGTAAGCTTATAGACATGGTGTGAGTATTTGGATGAACCCATTTAGAAAAACAATTTTGACATCTATTTGATAAACCTTTATGTCTTTGGATGCTGTGAAAGCTAGTAGGATTCTAATAGCTTCTAACCTAGCTACAGGAGCAAAAGTTTTCTTAAAGTTAAGACCTTTAACTTGAGTGAAGCCTTAAGCAACTAGTCTAACTTTGTTTCTTACAATAACACCATCCTCACCTTGCTTCTTTTTGAAAACCCACTTGGTTCCAATGATGCTATGACCACGAGAGGTTCTACAAGCGTCCACACGTTGTTTTGCTAAAAATTCTCTAACTCATCATGTATGGCATCGACTTAGTTCTCATCAAACAACGAATGACTTAAACTTTTCGGTTCAAAGGAAGCAACAAAAGCAAAATGATCAAGGTCATAAGAGTGATTCCGTGTTACTCTCATATCTAGACTCATGATCATCATTAATGGGAGATGCTGTTCCTAGATGTGTTGAGGAGTCATCGATTCAAAAATGCCATCATTAACCTCCGTAGGTATAGCTGATGAAGAGGAAGCAGTTGGAGCCTCAACTGAAGGTGAAGTAGTGGTAGGAGACCTAACATCTTGCTCAAGTGAAGTAGATAGTGGTGGAAGAACAAAACCCCTGTTGTCCTCATCAGAATTCTCTTGCACTAAAATACTCACTTACACCTATAGATCCTAAATCATCTAATCTAGCACGTAGGCTAGCCTCATTAAAACTTCATAGGTCTCAACAACTTTGTTAGTCTCAAGAACATAAACTTTATAAGCATAAAAATGAGCGAAGTATCCAAGAAAGATGTTATAAAAAAAGCGAGCCTCAAACTTATCCAAAGAACTAGATTTGAGAACAAAACACTTGCAACCAAAGACTCTGAAATGAGAAATACTTGGGGTGTGTTTGGTTATTTTTGGGAGATGGGATCGTACATCCTAGATGAGAGGAAACTGGATGAGCAGTGTCATATTTTGAAAAAGAAGAGTGTTTGGTTTGATGTTTCTGTGGATACAGGCTGAATGAGGCTGTATTGGTAGACTGTATATGAGGCTGTATGAGCAGATACAATAGGCTGTGAAGTTATTTGATTAGCTATTTAATGGGATATGATAACTCCAAATGTCAGAGGTGGTGTGGTTACCCCTCTACACATGTTTTTTTTAGTTTTTTTAACTTAATTAAGTTATTCCTAATAGTAATTTTTACATGGTATGACATTAATTTTTTGGCTTCACAAAAGAACATATATGAAAATGCGTAAATATTGTAATGGAGTTGGGTTGCAAACAAATTTATAGCTGGAAAAGGGAAAGGAGTAGAAGGGACATGGGAGAAGGGCTTTGCATCGGAGGGGATACATAGGTAGGGGAGAATCCATGGCAAAAGCGCGTGGCGACAGAGGTTTGGGCGCTCTGGGTGACGACGTGCGGCAGGGGTAGACGGTACCCTAGGCGACGGCGTGCGACGAGGGAGGTGTGGGTGATGGCAAGCGATGCCCTAGGTGAAAACGGTGGCTCACCTGTGAGGAGGTAACCATAGCATCGATTGCCTATACTCCCTCGGTCCTAGAACGGTGGAGAACAAGGATTTGGGGTGCTCTCCCGATCCCGGATGGAACAATATAGTTGAACCGGCGAGTACAACTTGCTACAGTGGAGTCGGGCATCTAAACATACGTATTTTCTAAAATATACGGTGGAGCTAGGATCTACTGGTTCATGTCTAGACATCCAAACACACCCATGGTCTCTGACCAAATCTGAGCTTATAGGGTGTCTTGTGTAAAATGCTTCTCAAGAAAACACGAGTTGAAACAAAGCAAGTAGTACTAATTGTCTCGGTCCAAAATCTCCTTAGCATAGAATACTCATCAAGAATGGTGCGTGTCATCTACACAAGAGTACTATTCTTTCTCACAATCGCATCGTTTTGTTGTGGAACATATGGCAGAAAAACTGATGCTCAAGACTAGTAGAAGAACAAAAAACCTCAAAGGATGATGTCTTGATTTCTAACCCATTGTTACTGTGAATTACTCTTAGGGTTCTAGAAAAATCAAGATTCAAACGGCAAGCAAGATCATTGAAGAAACCAAAAATATCGTGTATAATCATCATCAACAATAAGAACACCACTATCCTCCTATTGATTGGATCCTCATAGAACTAACTATATCCATGTGGAGCAGTTGTCCTGGTCCATCTGCCATGACCTAAGTCACATGTGGATAAGAAGTAGCAGTCATCTTACCATAACAAGTGCAACTGTTTTTCTTAAGGAAAAAGTCTAAATTACACCCTCGAAGTCTGAATAACCTCCTAAAGAATTTTACCAACTGAAAAGCACCCGTGGTATTATAAAATAGTTCAATTTACACTTTTGAAGGGCGGTTTTGCTGACGTGGCGAAACCGTGGGCGGCTTTGCTGACGTGGCGAAACCGTGGGTGGCTTTGCTGACGTGGCGCTGGTGATGTGGCAGATCAATGAAAAAGCCTGAATCATACCCTCCAACTTTGCCTAAAGTCTAAATAACCCCTCGAACAAATAAAAAATATTTAAAAATTAATTTCTAAAATTTCTAAAATTCTGTTTTATTTTCTGAAAATCCAGAATAGTACTGAAACCTTTAAAAATTCATAACTAATTAATTTTAACTCTAAATTTAACTATTCAAATTGCATAATTTTATAGAAAATAAGATCTACACAATAAAAATACTTTCACACACAGTATGAGTGATACTTTATATTGTTTGTAATTAATTGCTTTGACATGTAGTTTCTGAATTCCCTGAGGAGACCATTTTCGTCGAGGAAGCTCATGTTTTTATTCATGTGCAGCAAGACAAGTCATCTAAGTCCATTCTTTTGCAGGGGCAATAATAAGTATTTATTTTAGAATGTCACTGGAAAGAGGCAATAACAAGCTCCCTGTTATTAAAAAAATATGTGAATACTATTAATTTTATTGTAAATTATCCTATCTTTAAAAATATTTTAAACATGACTTATACTTTTGAATATTTGTAAAAAAAATCTGGATAAAACAAATAGTCAAACGTGATGTATAAAAGTTAGAAGCATCATGTATTAGAAAAAAGGAGGGAGTCGGCTGTCAGCTCACGATTTTGCTTGCTTGTACCTCTGGCTAAAAATTCAAATTTGTTTGAATTTAGAAAGCATCTTTTTCAAATTTTAGTTTTTCCGTCCGAATCTTCTTCCTTTTCTTGAATTATTTCAAGATCGTGAACCCTGTATTGTACATGTAAGTGTATCTCGTTGGTTAATTAACTTTCTTTAGTTTGGTAAAAACTTGCACCATAGTTTTTTATTGCCCCTTGACATTCTAAAATAAATGTTTATTATTGCTCCTATCAAAGAATAAACTTAAATGACTTGCCTTGCTGCGCAAGAACAAAAATAAGAGCTTCCTCGACAAAAATGGGTTCCTCGGGGACTTGGGAAACTACACATCAAAGCAATTAATTATAAACAGTATAAAATATCACTCATACTGTGCATGAAAGCATTTTTATTATGCAGATCTCATTTTCTAGAAAATTATGCAATTTGAATGGTCAAATTTAGAGTTAAAATGAATTAGTTATGAATTTTTAAAGGTTTTAGCACTATTCTAGATTTTTAGAAAATAAAACAGAGTTATTAAAAATTTTAGAAATTAATTTTAAAACATTTTTTATTTGTTCGGGGGTTATTCAGACTTTAGGTAAAGTTGGAAGGTGTGATTCAGACTTTTTCGTTAATCTGCCACATCACCAACACCACGTCAGCTGCCACGTCAGGAAAACCATCCACGGTTTTGCCACATTAGCAAAACCATCCTTCAAAGGTATAAATTGAGCTGTTTCGCAATACCGTGAGTGCTTTTCAGACGGTAACATTCTTTAGGGGGTTATTTAGACTTTAGCGATACTTCGAGGGTGTAATTTAGACTTTTTCCTTTTCTTAAAGTGTACCTCTAAATCTTCGTCGCATAGTTGTGACAAAAAAGCAAATTGTATTTAAGTTTGCTTACAAGTGCAACATCATTTAGTGTGAAGTGGTTGTTCACTCTAATTATCCCCTTGGCCACCACATGTCCACAGCTCGCATCCCCAAAAGTGATTGTCTTATCACCACATTTATCAAAGAAGAGCCTCTTGGTATCACCTATCATGTGATGTGAACAACCAAAGTCTACAAGCCAAGTGCCATTCTTCCCCACTCGAAAGTCCTATATATGAGGAATAACAAACCTCGATGACTTAATATTGTTGTTATTGAGAGATGACTTATGAATCAAATATTAAATCATGCGAGGATTAGAAGCGGAATAAGAATAACCAAAAGAATGATGCTCATGTTGGTTATGCCTATTTTGCCCTAACCTCCTAAAATCATGTTATAGATGCACATTTTGGTGAGGAAAGTTAGTTACACCATTCGAACGACAATGACGAGTGCTCTCTTGTTTGAATTTCTTGACAACTCTTGCAACTCTCATAGGTCTACCGTGAATTGCTCTCAATGTTTTAAGACGTTCTTGACATTCTTTCTTAGCCTTTCTAAGGCAGAACTCTACCATATGATCGATCTTCCCACAGGTGACTCAAACTTGGTTTTTGTACTCTCTTCTTTAGACTTGGGGTTTTGTTTAGGCTTAGACTCAATAGGCTTGGGTATCTTCTTTAGCTTAGGCTCAACTGGCTTTAGTGTACTAGTCTCACCTATAAAACAAGCTGACTTGAAGATGGTTGGTTTCTCGGCTAGCTTAAAACCCCCATTTAAAATCCTATTACCTTAAGAGTGCCAATTATTAAGGATTCGAAAAAATCATAGCCAAGATTATGATTGAACCTAGAAATTTTGGATTTGTCTAGAATCATATTAAGCTTTTTCTCACCCTGAGCAAACTTCTCTAAATACATTGGAGAGATATGTATTTTTTAGACTAGAGAAGTTCTATCATCCTCACTTTTGATACATGATTCTTTGAGAAGAGATAAATCTAGCCGAAGAGATACACATAAAGCACAAAAATTGATAGCAGAATCAACAACATGAGAAACACTAGCATCATCAACAAGATTCTTATTAGTAGAAAGTTCTAACATGTTGTTTCTGATTAAGTATTCTAAACTATTGTTTCAACTCAACATTTTTACTTGTCAAGAGAGGATAATCTACATGCTCGTAAGACTAGCAATTTGTTTTCTACTTATATCCCCATCATAAAAAAAATAAGTAGAATAAGAATCATCACTTAGATGAGAAATATCTATGAAAAGGACGTACCTTAGAATATGTCGATGAGTCATTTTTGTCCTGTAATCTGGTATGAGAAATAATAGGTATGCTAGTTCTACATCTCTTTCTTTCCCTTACATTGGTGTAAGCTCTGATGAACTTTTTAGCAAATAGAGCTAGATCATCTTTTGGGATCTTCTCTAACTGCTCTTTGGTTACTAAATGTAAAGTAGCAAGCATACAGCCACCAATATTTAGAGCAGATTCAGCAAGAACAACAACTCCTGGATCAATCACTAAAGCTACTGAGTGCTTATGAACCATACGATGTAGAAGATCTAACTCATTGGTATTTAGCTTTGAATAAAGATTCTCCATGATAAGATCACTTAAGAGAACACTCTTTGTAATAGAGGTGACCTTCATCTCCCAAATCTTAAGATCTAAAGCATTAAACAAGTGACAAACTTTCTCATTGTCATTAAGCTCAAGACCTACAGAACGGAGATCAGAGATGATTTTGTTAAATCTCTTAAAGAATTCATCAATTGACTCACCAAGATTCATCTTCAACTTCTGATACTTTTTTGATACTGATTTTGATGAACCACTTTGATCTTAGAAGTAACTTCTAAAAATTACAAAGAGTTGTCCAAATCTCATGAGTAGACATGAACTTCTATGATATTAGCAGCAGTGATAACCATATCATCAGGTATGATGTAGGCATTTTTAGCTTTCACCCACCTTATGCCCTTGTGACTGAAGGTATGCATCCATCTGTGCCTCAAAAGAAATAAAATCTTCATCATAAAAATAAAAGGTTTTGATGAGTATTTTTATGTAGCCATGTTCATCGCACGGTTAAATCACAAAGAACTAAACTTACTCTAATACCAATTGAAAACGAGTATCGCTATGGAGGAGGGGTGAGTGTAGCAACACGCCTAAGATATCAAACTTGCAAAACTTCATTTTCACACAACGATATTAAGGGGAGTTTCTTCTCTATACCGTGTGCACCATGAGCTAGCAAAAGCACTAAAAATGATGGACTTGGAAGGTTGAACCATGGTTCCGAGATCTGTCTATTTAACCTTCTCGTAGCAAAACAAAAGGATAAAAGGGATTATGAAAAGGCTATCGATCCGGAGATTTGAATAAGAAAACTCAAAACACACACAAGCATGTAGAAGGAAGAGAGGAAAATACTCACACCACACAGAAAACAAGAAAAGATTAAGCTAAACTTCTTCCATTAAAAAGGAAAGATTACAAGCTAATTCTATTAGCAAAAACTAACCTATACATAAGCAGCCTTAATCATCTCCTAATCACCCGTATAAACTTAATCTCTAGAATTTCTTTCATCCAAGGTGCACTCACTTCCTTGTCTATGCCTCTACTCAGCTTTTTCTAGCTATTGATCTTTTGCTTGGCCACTAAGAAACTACATGATGTGCGCCATCTATCCATGCGTAAGCACTCTTGTATGGTCCAACACTACATATCCCTAGCCTTTTTGTTTGCCTCTGTATTCTTCTCATGTGAGTGCGTTTCATGCACCCGGAGAAGTTTTTTTTGAAAAGAAAGCAAGAGAGTCACTTGCTTGCATTAAGAAGAAAGGCTAAGGCCAAAGAAAAGTTTACACAATGATAGAGTTACAACCTAGGGAGCTTAGAGGAAGGAAAAGAGAGGGAGGGAGGAAGAGGAGAGAATGGGGGATGGGAAAGTTAAATTTTCAGTAGAAAATTAACATCTTCTGAAATCATCTATACTATAGTTGGTATGGAGTGTATTGAAGATTAGAAGATCCACCGGTTTAGCTC
>KE372953.1:236653-265487 GCA_000418225.1 Zizania latifolia | reverse complement strand
TTGCTTACCTATGTCACTAATCTTCTAGTAGTGATGCCAAAGCTCACTAGGAGTTAGATGAATATGGATCTTGTCCCATAATGTGTCGTTAGAGGGAAAGCGATCATTTTATATATTGTGGCACATCTTTTATTTGATAGAAGATTAACATAGCATAG
The DNA here is from genome assembly GCA_000418225.1 of Zizania latifolia. Taxonomy (NCBI): domain Eukaryota; kingdom Viridiplantae; phylum Streptophyta; class Magnoliopsida; order Poales; family Poaceae; genus Zizania; species Zizania latifolia. Next base: position 265,329 of record KE372953.1, on the reverse strand, counting down.
TGCTGAACCTTGCATTTTATTGTGGATCATGGCACCTATTGCAAAAAACACTTCTGTTTTTAATCTGTGATCTATTCTTGAGAGGAAGAAATTGTCTGGAACAAACTTTATTGACTGGTACAGAAACTTGAGAATTGTTCTCAAGCAGGAGAAAAATGACTATGTTCTAGAGGAACCCCACCCTAATGAACCAAAGGATGATACACCACTTGCTGATAGACAGGCTTATGAGAAGCACGTCAGTGATTTAGTTGATGTCAGTTGTCTCATGCTTGCCTCGCATGTCCTCTGAGCTTCAGAAGCAATATGAGTTCAGGGGTGCCTATGATATGATCGTGGGACTCAAAGCATGTTTGAGAACCAGGTACGGACTGAGAGGTATAATGTCTCAAAATTCTTGTTTACGTGCAGGTTGGCGGAAGGTAGTCCAGTGAGTCCTCATGTGATTAAGATGATTGGTTACGTTGAGAACCAAGAAAAACTCGGATCTAAACTCGATAAAGATTTGGCCACGGATGTGATTCTTCAGTCGCTCCCTGCGAGCTTCGAGCCATTTATCATGATTTTTCATATGAATGGCATGAAGAAAACCTTGGTTGAATTGCATGGGATGCTCAAGACAGCAGAGGAAAGCCTTAAGAAAAATTCAAGTCATGTGATGATGGCTCAAAAGGAAAGTAAGAAGAGAAAGCGTAAGGGAAAAGCTAAAGCTTCAGATGCGATCTCGAGCTCTAAGTCTAATTTGGTTGGAAAGTCTAAGTCGGGCCCTACTAACTCTGACACTTGCCACCACCGCCATAAGCCTGGCCACTGGCGAAGGAATTGCATGTTGTACTTGGAAGAACAAAAGAAAAAGAAGGGAAGTATAACTTTCGCTTCAGGTATAAATGCTATTGAAATTTATCTTGTTACTCGTCTAAGTGATTTATGGATATTTGATACCGGATCAATGATTCACACTTGCAAATTGTTGCAGGGGCTGAAAAGGACTAGGAAGTACGCAAGAGGCGAATTGGATGTTCGCATCGGCAATGGTGCAAAAGTTGCTGCGTTGGCCGTCGGCGTTTATTCTTTGTCGCTACCCTCAGGATTAGTTTTGGAACTGAATAATTGTTATTTCATTCCCGCCTTGGGCAGAAACATTATCTCTTCGTCATGTTCAGAGGAAGACGGTTTTGAATTCGTAATAAAGAACAAGTGTTGTTCGATATTCTCGAATGGTATGCTCTGTGGTGTTTGTCCATTGTTGAATGGCTTGTATATTCTAAATCTTAAGGATACACACGTTTATAACATTAATATCAAGAAAGCTTGACTAAATGATTTGAATCCTTCCTATGCATGGCATTGTCATTTGGGTCATATAAATGAGAAGCGCATGCAGAAGCTCTATAAAGATGGGCTTTTGGAGTCATTTGATTTTGAATCGTTTGACACATGTGAGTCTCGTTTGCTTGCAAGATGACTAAGATGCCTTTCATTGGTCAAAGTAAGAGGGCAAAGGAGCTATTGGCCATTGTACATACTGATGTATGTAGACCAATGAGTTCTATAGCTAGAGGTGGTTTTCAGTACTTCATAACTTTTACCGACGACTTTAGTAGATATGGTTACATCTACTTAATGAGGCATAAGTTAGAATCCTTTAAAAAGTTCAAGGAGTTCCAGAATGAGGTTTAGAATCATACAGGCAAGACAATCAAATTTCTACGATCGAATCGTAGAGGTGAATATTTGAGCCATGAGTTTATCGATCATCTAAAGTAGTGTGGAATTGTTCCACAGCTGACTCCACCTAGTACACCTCAGTGGAATGCGGTGTCCGAGCGGAGGAACCGAACTTTGTTGGACATGGTCTGGTCGATGATGAGTCAAACTAATCTTCCATTATCTTTCTGGGGATTCGCTTTAGAAACTACTGCTTTCACACTAAACAGAGTTCCATCTAAATCAGTAGAGAGGACACCATATGAGATATAGACTGGGAAGCATCCCAGGTTGTCTTTTCTAAAGATCTGGTGTTGTGAGGCCTATGTAAAGCGTTTGACGTCTGATAAGCTCACTCCCAAATCTGATAAATGCTTCTTTGTGGGATATCCTAGGGAAACTAAAGGATATTACTTTTATAACCAGGAAGAGTGCAAAGTGTTTGTCACCCGGAATGGTGTTTTTATTGAGAAAGAGTTTCTCTCGAAAGGGGTTAGTGGGAGCACAGTGTAACTCGAAGAGGTTCGAGAACCACTAGAAAGTGTTTCAGCTCCTACTGAACCGCAACTCGACATGCAAGATATTGCAGAGCCTGTTGTCGAGACACCAGACCCATGTTGGTTGGAGAGGTTGAGTCGTGCGCTCGAGCAGTTTGCGTTTTTAACCACTGGGCAGCGCGACGTATTATTGTTGGACAATGATGAACCTAAGACCTATTCGAAAGCGGTGATGAGACCAGACTCTAAGAAATGGCTTGGAGCCATAAGATCCGAGTTAGAATCTATGCGAGACAATCAAATTTGGAACTTGGTCGATCCACCTGATGGTGTAAAAACTATCGAGTGTAAATGGATTTTTAAGAAAAAGATAGACGTTGATGGAAATGTTCACATCTATAAAGCACGATTGGTGGCGAAAGGTTTTGGGCAGATTCAAGGTGTTGATTATGATGAAACGTTTTCGTCCGTCGCTATGCTAAAGTCTGTCTGGATCATCCTAGCAATTGCCGCATTTTATGACTATGAGATATGGCAAATGGATATCAAGATGGCTTTTCCTTGATGGAAACCTAAGTGAGAATATGTACATGACACAGCCTAGAGGTCTTGATGATCCAGAGAATGCTAGGAAAGTTTACAAGCTACAAAGGTCTATTTATGGGCTGAAGCAGGCTTCTCGAAGTTGAAATCTTCGTTTTGATGAGGTAGTCAAAGTGTTTGGCTTCATCAAGAATGAAGAAGAGCCTTGTGTTTACAAGAAGGCTAGTGGGTGCTCACTTGTTTTTCTGGTCTTATATGTGGATGACATATTATTGATCGGAAATGATATTCCTATGCTAGATGCTGTCAAATCTTCATTGAGAAAAAGTTTCGCAATGAAAGATCTTAGAGAGACAGCATATATTTTGGGCATAAAGATCTATAGAGATAGGTCGAGAAGGCTAATTGGATTAAGCCAAAGCATGTATATTGATAAGGTATTGAAACGATTCAATATACAGAATTCTAAGAAAGGTTTTCTGCCAATGTCACATGGTATTTCTCTTAGTAAGAGTCAGTGTCCTTCGACATCTGATGAGCTGTAGAAGATGAGTGCGATCCCGTATGCCTCTGCAATCGGATCCATCATGTATGCCATGATTTGTACATGCCCAACTGTTTCTTATGCTCTAAGTGTTACGAGCAGATATCAGTCAAACCCGGGTGAAAGTCACTGGGCGGTAGTAAAGAGTATCCTTAAGTACTTGAGAAGAATTGAGGATATGTTCCTAGTCTATGGAGGTGAGGAGCTCACTGTAAATGGTTACACCGATGCTAGCTTCCAAACCGACAAGGACGATTTGCGATCGCAGTCTGAATTTGTCTTCTGCCTCAATGGAGGCATCGTGAGTTGGAAGAATTCCAAACAAGAAACGGTTGCAGATTCAACAATAGAGGCCGAGTATATTACAGCTTCAGAAGCTACAAAGGAGGCAGTTTGGATCAGAAAGTTTATTTCTGAATTGGGTGTTGTCTCTAGTGCGTTCAGTCTAATGGACTTCTACTGTGATAATTGTGGTGCCATTGCGCAAGCCAAAGAGCCTAGGTCACACCAGAAGTCTAAACATATACTTCGGCGTTATCACCTGATCCGTGAGATTATAGATAGAGGTCATGTGAAGATATGCAAGGTGCACATGGATTTGAACATTACAGATCCGTTGACGAAGCCTCTCTCACAGCCCAAGCATGAAGCTCACTTAAGCTCTATGGGTATTAAATACTTACGTGAGTGAGTCGAGTGTATGTGAGAAGAAGTTGTTTTGTCTATGTTGATGTACATTTGGGTAATTGGTTATCTTGTTTCTTGAATAAATATCTTTTACATTGATCAGCAAGTACGTGACTTGTTTGTGAGACTCTTTGTGTTACGATGTTATTCTAAATGATCTCTAGTCTAAAATCGTCATGTGGGACAGTGATTATTTATAGATTAGCACATCTGTCTGATTGATGATTAAGTTTCACAGATCATAGACATAGAGATGTCAAATCAGTGATGTGGACTCATGTTAGTGAACATGGAGTTGGATAGATCCACTTTGAGATACTGCTGAGACAGTTATTTTAAAAGCGCCATCAGTTGTCATCTCAAATGGTGTACCTGCTGAATCCTTAGACCTGATATCGTCATTGATTCCAGAATGTGTAGTAGCACACTTAGGGGCTTCCAAATGCTATTCCGTAAGAGGGTAGTTATAAAGGTTGCTTTCAGGTGTGTCACGAAACATGTCGTGCGATGTGAGCGGTCAAGTTAGAATTTACCCCTCCTAAATAACGGGAGAGACATCTCTAGGCCCCTCGAGGTAGTCAGATTAGAAAATGCATGGCCATGCCACTATGATCAAAGAGTTGATCATGTTTGAATCCACTACTTGATCGAGTGAAATGTCGAGCTGTCAACAAGTGTGGCACGAATCTCGCCTTGAGCTTGACTGATGTCGTGTGGTAAAGGGATTGGTGTGTGAGTATATCAAGGTTCAGAAAGTATGATTTTGACTTTGTATGCTTTCGGGGGTCAATAAGTGCTGCTAGGTACTGCTTTTGATCAGCGATTCGGAAAGGGTTTCTGGGTAGCGGCCGTTTGCATATGAACCTATCGGGTCGCACGCTTAAGGGGATTGGATTTTAAAGCTTGCAAGAATTGGCTCTTATGCAAGTGGGAGATTGATGGAATTGTGCCTAAGAGAATTTTGGAGGAACCAAAAGTTCTAGCTAAGGGCCAGAAGTTCCAGGTTCTGGAGCATCCGAAATTTCTGGTTAGACCGAAAGTTCCGGGCCAACCCCAGTTTCGGTTTCTAGAGGAGCCAGAAGTTTCGGTTGGACCAGAAGTTCTGGGCCTGCCCAAAAGTGAAATCTAGATGAACCGGAAGTTCCGGTTAGGACCGAAAGTTCTGGATCAAAATAAATTCGATACAGAAGGTTATTTTCAGAAGTTCTGGTTAGGACCAGAAGTTTCGGGTCCAGACGAACAGATTAGATCTGTTGGGCTTTAATACTGATTAAAGGCCCATGAGAGGGCACTATATAAAGAGAGGTGGGGCTAGCTCAAAAAGGCTGCTGCTATTGCTCCTGGCTGAGAACCCTAGCCGTCACCTCTACTCTCTCCTTGATTGCAAGGGTTGTGATCGATCTCTCTAATCTCACGAGTGGTGCTAGCACGCCAGCGCAAGGTGATCCTGTCCTCGGATGTGTGGATACCGTGGAGGCACTACTCCAATAGTGGTGCTCGTCTTCTTCCTTCCATGGAGTTCGCCAGATCATAGGATCGTGTCGTCTTCATCGCCGCATCGCCGACGAACGAACGAAGCCTGGAGGAGTAGCTCGAGGACACGTTTCATCGAGTCTACTTCCGCTGCCCGAGCATGTCTCGTGGTTTGAGGTAACGATCCATGATCCCATTACTCGCATAGTTCCTGGGCTAACGGGATAAATTTTTGAAATTAAGCGCTAGCGTAGCCTCCCCATAACCCAACAGCCTCATCAGCTACAATCATGGCTCGCCCTTTGAAATTTGATAATGATACACTTCACCATGATAGGAGTAATAAATATACTCTCATGCATAAGGACGTGAAAGTTACTTTGTTACCTTTAACTTCCGATGAAATTGTTAAAGATGATATCAAGACAGCTGCTAATGAGAGCAAACAACTTGATATTAGATCTGAAAATCAACAAGAAGTCAAATTAAAAGATTATGCTATCCTTGCACCAAAAACTGATCATGCTGAAATTAATAATCAAGATGTGTGCTATGCTTTGATTTGCAAGAATGCTTCTTTTTCTCTTAGTGATATAGTTTATACTTTGCCTCCTGCTGTCACTAAGTATTTATCAAACGTTGAGCTAAATGACTATAAACTTGACTTGCCTCCTGGGTTTTGGGTTAGTCCCACATTTAACATTACAGAATTGAGACTATCCATGGGAGCAAAAGATGAGTTTGAGTCAATGACGACTCTATTTCAAGAGGGGAGGATGATGAGGACATCATTCCTACGGATACACACAATGCCCCTCAAGTATCTATGCAAGATCCCATCACTAGAGCTCGAGGATGACAATTAAATTTACAGGTGAGCCTATTCTTAAGTATCTATTTATGTGACTTTGAGAATAGATTGCTACCTAATGATGATATTATTATTAGGAGCCATGGATATGATGAAAGAATCACATGGAGACAAGCAAAGAGTTGGAGAAGAACCAATAAGGACGTCCAATCCAACTCTAGCTCGAGTCCAACTCGGATTCTAGGAGCAGCATGCACTAAAATCATCGTCCAGGCCACATACAGACTCTGTTTTCAACGTTCCACCTATGCACGGAAAGCTAACTTTGGCACTTTCCAATGGTAGTTTCATGTCAAAACTCCTTCTGGATCAACAGGAATCGTTGAAGCAAGAGGGTGTCCAGAATGCGTCAGCATGCTGTTTTTTGTCTTATTGAACGACTTTTGGGTCGTGTATCCAGTTGAGCCCATTAGGGGTACGTTCGGGATGACTATATAAGCTATTTCTATAGCCATTTAGGGTTTTTAGGTTTATTTTACATGTTGCTTTGATAGCCGCTGCTTCGCCGGTCTTGTAAGTGAACCCTAATTCATAGATTCCAATAGAATTTCCATTCGATTGCATTTTCTGTGTTCTTGCTTGTGTTCTTTGATTCATAGACAAGGATTAGCCTTCATGGTGAGGTCAATCAGGCTATGCTTGGTTCATAACTAGAGGAGAAGTGGTGCTATGATTACAGGGGTTCGATCTCACGGATCGGAAGCCAAATCATGTGTGTATCATCTCCACAAATCATTGTTTATCCTCCACCTAATGAAAGATCAGTCACCCCGCCCTCCATCAGAAGGCGCGCCATGATAACGGACATGAGTAGTCGTGCAGAGCGCTTCCCAAAAACCTTATTTGCCTCTCCATGTGTAGGATCACAAGAGCGAAGGGTTCCGAAGACCTACTCTCCCGTTCGCCGGTGCACGCCGACGTGCGGGATGAAGAAGGCTACGACAGCGGTGCAGCAACAAGAAGAGGCAAAACTCAGCGTAGATTGATCTGTTAGGATCTGATTTGGTGGAGGTCGATTAGACGGTTATTTATATAGGAGTCGGCATGATCTCGCATCGTGATCGCTATCTAAACCGATTCGGTTTCCATATCTTGAATACAGGCCAAATTACCAAAAATCAAAACTATAAAAGGAGGTTGTGTCCCCGCAAAGCAAGGAGCTAAATTTCGGTGGACCATTCACACATGTATCACGCGTCCGTGCCCTTTGCCCCGACTCCACCCGTGCCCGAGCCTAGCCCAACCTAGCAAAGCGAGGCAAGTGAGCGCGCGCGTGTGGAGCTTCCTTTCTCTCCCCCATGTACATAGCTTAGTGGAGTAGAGACAACCTCACTATATAAGTTGGTTATCCTCTACCTACACTAACAATATAGAACTAAAGGTTTTTACTATCCTCTTGCATGATATGGGCTTTTAAGATTCTATTAGGAATTTCTAAAATATTTAAGTAGGCCTAGCCCAAATTCCAGCAACCCCCCACAAGATCTCAAATACCCATTTAGAGATTTGCCAATTTCTCACTGTTGTTTAATATACTAGCGTTTTAGTGAGAACTATTAAGTTGAACTCTCGCCTAGAGCTTCAAGCTACACTCATTCACAACTTGAACAATGGACTATGCCTTGAATTGCAAGTTTTGTGCGAACAAGTTTTACTCAAAGTTATAACTAGTACCTGGCTGCCAGTAGCCTACCCTACGGGTGGAGCATATACGTCATACTCTCTAGTCTCTTCGTGAGCTTGTTAGAGATCTTCCAAGTCTCATAGACTATAACGTTAACAGTTAGGCTTATATAGGTGTATTCTTTCAAAAATGCTCTGTATGACGACATCTTTGCTAATTAAAGCCAATAGAATACATTAAGGCATGAAGCCAACCTACCTTACAGCATCTGATAGTGTTGCATCTTTTACTTAGAGTGGGTTAGGAGTTACTCCTCAGTTAATCAATAGCTTATTTTCCCCAAATCTTAATTCATGGGATCTCCGATCACATAGATTGGGTTACCACAATGAAAACTCATATGCATCTCATACCCATCTCCCTCGATGCATTTTCTATCACATTCCGTGTTATCCCTTTTGTAAAGAGATTTGTCAGGTTTTTATCTATTTGAATATAAGTCACATTTATTACTCTGGAGTTTCTCAATTTCCTGATATACTTCAATCATCTTTTAACGTGTCTTGATGACTTCGCATTGTCCTTAGCACTGTTCACTTTGACTATCACATTTTAATTATCACAGTTCATAAGGATAGCTGGCACTGGTTTTTCAATCACGAGCAAGTCCATTAATAGCTGTGTCTAAAGCAGTATGTTCTGCTTCTATGGTTGACCTCATCAAAATGGTCTGTTTGCAAGACCTCCATGATATTACACCACCTCCAAGGGTAAATACATACCCGCTCATGGCATAAAGCTCACCAACATCAAATATCCAGTTCAAATCACTATATCCCTCTAACACAGTAGGGTGCCTAGAATAGTAAATCCCATAGCTCATAGTACCTACCAAGTAGCGTATAACTCTTTCAAGTGCATGCTAGTGATTACTACCCAGGTTAGACATGAACCTGCATAATTTGCTCATAGCAAAAGATATGTCGGGTCTCGTTGCGCTAGCTAAGTACATGAGTGAACTGATTTTCTGAGAGTATCTCAGTTAATCTTTGGCAATTTTCTTGTTCTTTTGAAGTATCACACTGGGATCATAAGGTGTTCGAGAAGGCTTGCTGTCTTTATATCAAAAACGGCTCAAGAACTTCTACACATATTGGGATTGCAAAAGTGTAATCCCACTTTCACCCTTAATCAATTTGATGTTAAGAATCATGTTAGCTTCTCCTAGATCTTTTATATCAAAACTCTTTGATAGAAAAGACTTGACATTATTGATCACATTAATGTTTGTGCCAAAGATCAGTATGTCATCGACATACAAATATAGTATAACTCCTTGTCAGTGAATTGCCAATTAGTCCACCCAAGGAGGTACCCGAGGTGGTGAATAGATGATTAGGGAAGCATGGTACTCTCAGATCCGATGGTCGACTCTAAGAAATAAGAGCCAAGATTTACACTGGTTTAGGCCTCCCGAGAGATAATAGCCCTATATCTAGAGTTTTGGTGTATTATATGGTGTCTAAACTTACAAAACAATGCACTTAAACGACGAGGGCTTAAGGCACCGAAAGTAAGATGCCTCTAGGGTGCCTCGCTCCCTTTATATAGTCAAGGAGCGAGCCCAACAACCTAGAATTCTATCTCGAGTCGGTCTCTCTTATGTTCGAGATCACATGCTAATCTCGGGTCCTAAATTCCTAATTACAAGGATTTTGGTACAAACATATCTCTTTATACTTGATTCAGAGTCTCATTCCCAAATAAGGATCTAACCTCCCTTATTGGGACTGAACTCCCTTCATGGGCCATACTGGACTAATGCTGGGCTTGGCCTGCTCTCGTTCTGGGATGATAAGTCCAACGTTGGGTACCCGATGTCATATCCCCGACAGCAGCCCCTGAGCTATTCTTAGCTTAGTTGAAAGTCTTCAGCTGATCAAGCTGGGAGGAGCTCTTCTTTCAACTTTAGTCTTTACAATTTGCCAGTCTTGATGATCTTGAAAAAAACTTAAAGCTTCTTTCTTGTGTGAGGTGCACCCACACGGTGTAGCTCCCTAAGCCTCGAGTCAAATGGAACATTTAGCTCGAGGGTCAAAAAGGTATCTGAAGCAAAATCCTTCGAAGTCCTGACCTTGATAACACCTTGGAATTCTTGGGTGGCAAGCGATGATTTGCATGCTCATCTTGTTCTTGGAGGGTGTTGGTGCTTGGTTAAAGCCGAGCCGTCAAACGGGTTGCCTGCCATGGTTTCGAATAACTGAGGCCTTGAGCACCGCTAATCCCTGGGCATCCAATTCTCGAGGACCTACCCCCCGAGCACTAGTCCTTGAGCATCAAGGTCCCGAGGCCTGAGCCCCCGAATGCGTAGGACCCCGGGCGAGCGAGCCCCCGTACTCTTGAGGGACCCCAAGCATCGTGAACTCCACCAGTCGCCTTTTGAAGCAGAGGAGAAAAGTTGCTTTTTGGTCCACTCTGGCCATAATTAATGCGTTACAGTTGAGGAGACAAGTAGACGTCTCTGTTCTGATTGGCGTAGGCATAGGCGTCAGGCACAGATAGAGAGGTGAAATTGATGGAAATATGCCCAAGAGAATTCTGGGGGAACCGGAAGTTCTGGCTTGAGGCCAGAAGTTTTGTGTTCTGGAGCAACCAGAAGTTCTGGTGTGACCGAAAGTTTTGGGCCAGCTCTAGTTTTGGTTTCTGAAGGAACCGGAAGTTCCGATTGGATCGAAAGTTTTGGGCTTGCCTAAAAGGTGAATTCTGGATGAACCGGAAGTTCTGAGTGGCATCGGAACTTCAGGGTCAAAATAAATTTGATACAGAATGTTATTTTTGGAAGTTCTGGTTGGACCGAAAGTTCTTGGTCCAAAAGTTCCGGTTGGACCGGAAGTTCTGGATAGAAATTAATTCATACATAAGGTTATTTTTGGAAGTTCTAGGCCTAGACCAGAACTTTCGGGCCAGATGAACAGATTAGATCTGTTGGGCTTTAATACTGATTAAAGGCCCATGAGAGGGCACTATATAAGGAGAGGAGGGCTAGGACGAAAATGCTGCTGTTGCTTTCACCCCTATGCTAACCCTAGCCGCCACCTCTCCTCTGGCCTCACCTACTGTGGCCGCATCTCCCCTAACCTCGCGCGTGGTACTAGCATACCGGCGAGATGTGATCCCGTTCCTATATGTGTGGATACCGTAGAGGCGCTGCTGCAATTGCGGTGCTGATCATCTCGACGTGAGTTTCACAAGACTGCATCGTCTTTGCCGCCAACGACTAGACGGAGTTGTGTGGAGTTGATCGATGATGTGCTTTTCCAACTCTTCTTTCGCTGCCCTAGCGCGTCTTTCGACTAGAGGTAACGATACATGATCCCATTACTCGCATGATTCCTGGGTTGAACAGGGTAGAAAAAGTTTTGTTTTATGCTAGCGTAGCCTACCCGTTCCCCAATAGTGGTATCAGAGCCTACGTGCGTAGTGTTCAATCTGGATCATACACATATAAGTGATATGTGGTAGAAATAGATTATATCTATTGTTCTTGCGTCAGATTTTCAGAAGTTCCGGGCTCCAGCCGGAACCTACGGGCTGAAATAATTTTCATACAGAAGGTTATTTTTGGAAGTTCTGGGTTTGACCCGGAAGTTCCGGGCCAAAATAAATTTGATCCAGAAGGGTGATTTCAGAAGCTCCAGGCCTTGAGCTGAAAGTTCTGGGCTTCGGCTAAAAGTTTTGGGCCTTGAGCCGGAAGTTCCGGATGCACTTTTCAGTCACGCATAGATTCTACGCTTAACTCATTTTTGCAGAGAATGTTATGACTGGTATGGCCTTGTGATGTATATGATGCATGTATGTAATTTTTATGGCCTGCGTGTCATGGTTAATTACAGCCCAAGGCTGTTCTATTGTTGTACGACCTACGTGTCGACACGTGGTGCTTCTCCTCATGTAATTTGTATGGTGCTATTAGATGTTTAATTATTATTGCCTGTGATGTTTAATTATGTTCCGTCATACTATTCTTTCATGTTCTGTGTGCGGTAGGCATCATTATCATGTTAGAATAGTTTCCCTCAGAAAATTAAGAGTCATTGATGCCCTTTCCAATAGCTGCACCTACAAAGGTTTTGATCATTGTATGGTGAGTCTGACAAAGCAGAGTACCATCTTTTATCTTAACCAGTTAGGGTAGATGTCGGACATCCACAAGCATAGGATTGGTTTGCTTAACGATGTATCAAAACGGTTTTGGGCTTTGGGGCATGGAGTTGGGCGTCGAGGCATTGGATGCCACCCCAATGAACAAGAGTCACATAGGGATATGATTAGCAAAGGGTTGTTTACCTATGTCACTAATTTTTTAGCAGTGATGTCAAAGCTCACTAGAAGTTAGTTGAATATGGATCTTATCCCACTACATATCATAAGAGGAAAAACGATTGTATATCATGTAGTGGAACATCTTTTATTTGATAGAAGATTCACATTAGCGCAGCGCTGAAACTTGCATTTTTGTTGTAGATCATGGCACCTACTTCTAGTAACACTTTTAGTCTTAATTTACGATCAATTCTTGAAAAAGAAAAGCTTTCTGGAACAAACTTTACTGATTGACATAGAAACTTGAGAATTGTTCTCAAACAAGAGAAAAATGAATATGTTCTAGAGGAGCCCCATCCTGATGAACCAGCTGATAATGCATCTGTCGTGGATCGAATGGCTTATGAGAAGCACGCCAATGATTCAATTGATGTTAGTTGTCTCATGCTTGCTTGTATGTCCTCTGAGCTTCAGAAGCAATATGAGAATAGGGATGCCTACGATATGATCGTGGGACTCAAAGGCATATTTGAGAACCAATCATGGGCCGAGATGTACAACACCTCAAAGTCTTTATTTGCGTGTAGGTTGGCAGAAGGCAGCCCAGTTAGTCCTCATGTGATCAAGATGATTGGTTACATTGAGAGCCTGAAAAAACTTGGTTTTCCCCTTGGCCAAGAATTGGCTACGGATGTGATTCTCTAGTCGCTCCCTACGAGCTTCGAGCCGTTCATTTTGAACTTTTATATGAATAGCATGGTGAAAAGCATGGCTAAATTGTATGGTATGCTAAAGACTACTTAGGAAAGCATTAAAAAAAGCTCTAGTCATGTGATGATGGTTCAGAAGGATAGCAAGAAGAGAAAACGCAAGGGCAAGGCTAAAGCTTCAGATGAGATCTCGAGCTCTAAGCCTAAACCTGTTGGAAAGTTCAAGGTTGGCCCTGCTACTTCTAATACTTGCCACCACTGTCATAAGATTGGTCATTGGTGGAGGAATTATAAGTTATACTTAGAAGAACTCAAGAAGAAGAAGGAAAGTAAGACTTTCACTTCAGGTATAAATGTTATTGAAATTAATCTTGCTACTCATCCAAGTGATTTATGGGTATTTGATACCGGATCAATGATTCATACTTACAAATCGTTGCAGGGACTGAATAGGACAAGGAAGTGTGTAAGAGGTGAATTGGATATGCGCGTCGGCAATGGTGCAAGAGTTGCTGCGTTGGCCGTCGGTGTTTATTCTTTGTTGCTACCCTCAGGATTAGTTTTGGAATTAAATAATTGTTATTATATTCTTGCCTTGGACAAAAACATTATCTCTTCTTTATGTTAAGAGGAAGATGGTTATGAATTAGCAATAAAGAACAAGTGTTGTTCGATATTTTCGAATGGTATGCTCTATGGTACTTGTCTATTGATGAATGGATTATATATTCTGTATCTTGAGGATATACCTGTTTATAACATTAATACGAAGAAGCCTCGACTTAATGATTTGAATCTCACTTTTATTTGGCATTGTCGTTTAGGTCATATAAATAAGAAGCGCATGCAGAAGCTCCATAAAGATGGTCTTCTAGAATCATTTGATTTCGAATTATTTGACACATGCAAGTCTTGTTTACTTGGCAAAATGACTAAAATACCTTTCACTGGTCAAAGTGAGAGTGCAAATGAATTGTTGGCCCTTGTACATACAGATGTATGTGGATCAATAAGTTCTACAGCCAAAGGTGGTTTTCAGTTCTTCATCACTTTTATTGATGACTTTAGTAGATTTGGTTACATCTACTTAATGAGGCATAAGTCAGAATCCTTTGAAAAGTTCAAGAAGTTCCAGAATGAGGTACAAAATCATATAGGCAAGACAATTAAATTTCTACGATCGGATCGTTGAGGTAAATATTTGAGCCATGAGTTTATCGATCATCTAAAGCAATGTGGAATTGTTCCACAGCTGACTCCACCAGGCACGTCTCAATGGAATGGGGTGTCCGAGTGGAGGAACTGAACTTTGTTAGACTTGGTTCGGTCGATGATGAGTCAATCTGATCTTCCATTGTGCTTCTGGGGATACGCTCTAGAAACTGCTGTTTTCACCTTAAATAGGGTTCCATCTAAATCTGTAGAGAGAACACCATATGAGATATGGACTAGGAAGCATCTCGGGTTGTCTTTTCTAAATATATGTTGTTGTGAGGCCTATGTAAAACGTTTGATGTCCGATAAGCTCACTCCCAAATCTGATAAATGCTTCTTTGTGGGGTATCCTAGGAAAACCAAAGGATATTATTTCTATAACCGGGAAGATGACAAAGTGTTTGTCGCTCGGAATGGTGTTTTTCTAGAGAAAGAGTTTCTCTCGAAAGGAGTTGGTGGGAGCACGGTGCGACTCGAAGAAGTTTGAGAACCACTCAAAAGTATTTTAGCTCCTATTGAACCATAACTCGATATGCAAGATGTTACAGAACCTATTATCGAGACACCAGCCCCATGTCGGTCGAAAAGGGTTAGTCGTGCACCCGAGCGGTTTATGTTTCTAACCACGGGGCACCGTGACATATTATTATTGAACAATGATGAACCTAAGACCTACTCGGAAGCGGTGATGGGACCAAACTCTAAGAAATGGTTTGGAGCCATAAGATCTGAGTTAGAATCCATGCGAGAGAATCATGTTTGAAACTTGGTCGATCCACCTGATGGTGTTAAAACTATCGAGTGTAAATGGATTTTTAAGAAAAAGGTAGATGTTGATGGAAATGTTTACATCTATAAGGCACGATTGGTGGCGAAAGGTTTCAGGCAAATTCAATGTGTTGATTATAATAAAATATTTTCGTCCGTCGCAATGCTAAAGTCTATCCGGATCATCCTAGCAATTGCTGCATATTATGACTATGAGATATGACAAATGGATGTCAAAACTTTTTTCCTTAATGGAAAGCTAAGTGAGGATGTGTACATGACACAGCTTGAAGGTTTTGTCGATCTAAAAAATGCTGGGAAAATTTGCAAGCTTCAAAAGTCCATTTATGGGCTGAAGCAAGCTTCTCGGAGTTAGAATCTTTGTTTTGATGAAGTGATCAAAGGGTTTGGTTTCATCAAGAATGAAGAAGAGTCTTAAGTTTACAAAAAGGCTAGTGGGAGCGCACTTGTATTTCTGGTCTTATAGTAGATGACATATTGTTGATCGAAAATGATATTCCAATGCTCGATGTTGTTAAATCTTCGTTGTGAAAAGTTTCTCAATGAATGGTCTTGGAGAGGCAGCACACATATTGGGCATAAAGATCTATAGAGATAGATTGAGCAGGCTAATTGGATTAAGCCAAAGCACGTACATTGAAAAGGTATTGAAACGGTTCAATATGTAGGATTCCAAGAAATGTTTCTTGCCAATATCACATGGTATTACTCTCAGCAAGAGTCAGTGCCCTTCGACACCTGATGAGCTAGAGAAAATGAGTGTGATCCCGTATGCTTCCGCAATTAGGTCCATCATGTATGCCATGCCTTGTACACGCTCAGATATTTCCTATGCTCTAAGTGTTATGAGCAGATACCAATCAAACTCGGGTGAATGTCACTAGACGATGGTAAAGAGTATCCTCAAGTACTTGAGAAGAACTAAAGATATGTTCCTAGTCTACGGAGGAGCGGAGGAGATCATTATAAATGGTTACACCGATGCTAGCTTTCAAACCGACAAGGACGATTCGAGATCGTAATCTAGATTTGTGTTCTGCCTTAATGGAGGTACAGTGAGTTGGAAAAGTTTCAAGCAAGAAATGGTTGCAGATTCAACAATGGAGGCCGAGTACATAGCAGCTTCTGAAGCTGCGAAAGAGGCTGTTTGAATCAGAAAATTTGTTTCTGAGCTGGGTGTTGTCCCTAGTGCGTCTAGTCCAGTGGACCTCTATTGTGATAATAGTGGTGCCATTGCGCAAGCCAAGGAGCCTAGGTCGCACCAGAAGGCCAAGCACATACTGCGGCGCTATCACCTCATCCGAGAGATCATAGATAGAGGTGATGTAAAGATATGCAAAGTGCATATGGATTTGAACATTGCTGATCCGTTGACAAAACCTCTCTTGCAGCCCAAGTATGAGGCGCACTTGAGCTCTATGGGTATTAGATACTTATGTGATAGAGTCTAGTGTATGTGAAAGAAGGTGTCTTGTCTATGCTGATGTATTTTGGATAATTGGTTATCTTGTTTCTTGAATGATTATTTTTTATATTGATCAGCAAGTATGCGACTTATTTGTGAAACTCTTTGTATTATCACGATGTTATTCTAAATGATCCCTAATCTCATATCATCATGTGAGACAGTGATGATTTATAGATTAGTACATTTAACTGATTGATGATCATATTTCATGGATCATAGATATGAAGATATCAAATCAGTGATGTGGACACATGTTAGAGAACATGGTGTTGGATAGACCCACCTTGAGATACTACTGGGATTATTATTCTTGATGTACCATCAGTTGTCATCTCAAATGGTGTACCTGCAGAATCCTTTGACCTGAGATCGTCATTGATTTCAGAATATGTAGTAACACACTTAGGGGCTTCCAAACGCTATTCCATAATTGGATAGTTATAAAGGTTGCTTTCGGGTATGTTATAAAACATGTCTTGGGATGTGAGCGCTCAAGATGGAATTTACCTCTCCTAAATAACGGAAGAGACGTCTGTGGGCCCCTCGAGATAGTTGGATTGGAAAAGTGCATGACCATGCCACTTTGATTAAAGTGTTAATCTTGATTAATCCAGTACTTGATCAAGTGAAGTGTCGAGCTATCACAAGGGTGGCACAAATCTCGCCTTGAGCTTGACTGATGTTGTGTGGTAAAGGGATTGGTGCGTTAGTATATCAAGGTTCAGTTGATATGATCTTTGTATGCATTCGGGGGTCAGTATGTACTGCTAGGTACCGCTATTGATTTGTGATCTGAAAAATGTTTTCGGGTAGCGGCCGTTTATATATGAACCTATTGGGTCACACGCTTAAGGGGATGGGATTTTAAGCTTGCAAGAATTGACTCTTGTGCAAGTGGAAGATTGATGGAAATATGCCCAAGAGAATTCTAGGGGAACTGAAAGTTCTGGCTTGAGGCTGAAAGTTCTAGGTTCTAGAGCAACCGGAAGTTATTGTGTGACCGGAAGTTCTAGGCCAGCTCCAGTTTTGGTTTCTGGAGTTACCGGAAGTTCTGGGCCTACCTAAAAGGTGAATTCTGGACAAACCAGAAGTTCCGAGTGGAACCGGAACTTCCAGGTTGAAATAAATTCGATATAGAATGTTATTTTCGGAAGTTCCAGTTGGACCGGAAGTTCCGGGTCCAAAAGTTCCGGTTGGATCGGAAGTTCCGGACAAAAATATATTCGTACAGAAGGTTATTTTTGAAAGTTCTGGGCCTGGACCAGAACTTTCGGGTCAGATGAACATATTAGATCTGTTAGGCTTTAATACCAATTGAAGGCCCATGAGAGGGCACTATATAAGGAGAGGAGGGGGCTAGGACAAAAAGGCTGCTGTTGCTTTCGCCCCTACGCTAACCCTAGCCGCCACCTCTCCCCTGGCCTCACCTGCTATGGCCGTATCTTCCCAAACTTCGCGCATGGTACTAGCATATCGGCGTGAGGTGATCCCGTCCCTATACATGTGGATACCGTAGAGGCGCTGCTGCAATTACGGTGCTGATCATCTCGACATGAGGATCGCAAGGCTGCATCATCTTCGCCGCCAACGACTAGACAAAGCTGTGCGGAGTTGATCGAGGACACGCTTCCCCAACTCTTCTTCCGCTGCCCTAGTGCGTCTCACGACTAGAGATAATGATTTATGATCCCATTACTCGCATGGTTCCTAGATTGTACATGGTAGAAAAAGTTTTGTTTTATGCTAGCGTAGCCTATCCGTTTCCCAACAGAAACCATCCTGTCACCGTGACCAAAGCACACGCGGTGCCCGAAGCGATGCCGATTCACAGCAATCGTGGATGACGTCACGATGACGGTCCCACAACTATTTAAGCCACTCGCCCCCTTTCTCGCCCGCGTGCTGCCACTTTGAACTTTTGCCCTCTTCCTGCAACCACTCGCCTCCATCTTCTTCTTCCTTTGCTTCAACACCCACTAGCTCCCTTGCGACTAGGCCGCCACTGCGGTTGCGTCGTTTGCCACTAAATCGCTCGCTGCCTATTTCAGTTAAAGCCAATGGCCCCCAGAAGCCTGTTGTCATCCGAGGAGTGGGAGGTGTCGTTGATGACGCCGGTGAGGCTCCAGACACTTGAGAAGGCATAGCTTCTGCCAGCCCAGACGATCTCGGGCTAGCGCAGTGGCGAGGGAGGCCTTCTTGATGCTGGACACGAACGAGGCGGTCCTGTTTAAGTCCTTCATCACCTGCGGGCTTGGCCTGCCCACGCACTCCTTTCTCTGAGGCCTTCTTCACCACTACGGCATCTCCCTCATCAACCTCACCCCAACTTCGTTCTTTAGATCACCGTTTTCGTGCATTTGTGTGAAGCATACTTGGGAGTGGCCTCTTTTGGCACTTGTTCCTTCTCTATCGGTCACCGAGGACCAAGGTGGTTGGCGGAGCCATGCTCCAATTCTATGATGGCAAGGCAGCGGAATACCTAGAGATGTCGCTGACCACCTCGAATAAGTGGTGGCACGTGGAGTGATTCTACGGCATGAACCACCCTCCCATAATCTAAGCCGAGATCAACCGGAGGCGGGAGCCTTCCCCTTGGTGGATCAACCAGGGCCGCTCGTCCAAGGAGGACTAGGTCTAGGAATTGGTGGGACTAGTGACGTAGGTCCGATATCGAGGACTGAAAGGGATCAGCGTCGCCGCATGTTTCTTGATGCGACGGGTATTCCTGCTTTAGGACCACATGACGCCGGCCTACAAAATATTCGGGCCCTTTGACCCGAACAGCCCATTGGTGGAGTTGATGCCGCGAGCAGAGGTCATCAAGTACCTCCACTATTTCTTTAGTGGGAAGCCCTACTTCCCGGTAGACCATGGGTTCATGATGTACTGCATCATGAACCCTCGATCGCCAGTAAGTTTTGTCATCAATTCTTCAATCCTCGTTATCGTATTTGAATTTTGCTGATGTCTGGCCACCCGCGTGGTGTGATGCAGGCTAGTCGCAGGGTCACATTGCCTTCTTTTTGTAGCCGCTGCTCCCCGAGCACCCGATGGATGTGGACCTGCCCTGGCGCGTGCAGCCCCCAAGTGATTCCGACTGACCTCCTCAGCTACCAAAGAGGAGGGGGAAGGAACTGGTCAGGACGAGCAAGCGCTCGAAGCTGGCCGAGGTTGGGAAGGATGGGGTCATGTCCCTCGGGAAGTGGCGGCTAATTCTGGACACCTTGGAGGAGTTCGAGGGCGAGGAGGATGATGTGATCGCCGATGCTGCGCTGGCCCTAGCTCCTCTCTCGGGGAAGGGAGCGGTGAGACGCTGGCTCACAGGCTCGTTCTGACTGGTGCCGAGGTGAGTTTTTGTTTCATTGTCCCGTGATTTCCTTATCACATTTTTATCCTCTGATTCGCCCTTGACTTTGTGATTTCCAGGATCCTCGGGGGCACGCTCCCCATGGGGGTGACTATTTCACCGCCCCCGCTAGTTTTGACCATGGTGGCCGAGGCGTCGGTATCGGTGGCAGCCGAGAGGGACGCTGTTGATCCCCTTTGCTGGGAGACACCATGGGTCTAGTCATGGCGTTGACTTTGGCGATGGCTGGTGGAGGCACCATGACGATGCAAGTTGTGGCGTCTGTGGTGGAGGTTGCCGATCCTTCGACGATAGAGGTGGCGGCCGTGGTAGACCCACCGCCTTCGCAAGTGGTGGCGGGAGGTGTTGGGCCATTGGGGGACTCGGTCGATCTTCAAGTGGGGTCGAGAGCCCCTGAGTGAGCGTCGAGGACCCCGGTGGGGGAGGCCCTCGCTTAGCTAGTTGGGTGCATGGAGGTAAGTTCCTGACCCATGATATCTTTTCCTTTTCCTTGCTTCATCTTTTGTTGACCCTCTCATCTTTGGTTGTAGTTGCTCTGTGTGCGGCTAGCAGTGGAGGCCTCGGGTGTGGGCTGAATGGCCACCCTCAAGGCCGAGGTCGAGCAGCTCAGGCATGAGCATACTGACCTCATGGCGAAGGTTGAGGGGCTGACGTGGGAGGGTGCTGAGGCCCACGCCGTGGCAGGCTTGGTGGTGGCGGTGACTGAAAATGTGACAAAAATGGCTGAAGAGGCTGGGTGGTGGGAAGAAGCTGCTAGGGTCACCACCGATGTGGTGAAGAAAGCCGAGGAGTCCACTAAGGGTGCTTATGAGAAGGTCAAGGCAGCGGCAGAGGAGGCTATCACCAATTTTGGAAGTAAGTTTTTGTACTCGGTTGCTTCCGGCTTCCCGCTTCTGTGTTTGATCCTAACATTTGTTGGCTTTTTCCTGTAGGGAGTCATGATCAGGCCAATGCTCGAATCGTTGAGCTCGAGGCAAAGGTGGGTCGGACCCGCTTGGTGGTCGATCGCCTGTACTTCCTATTGGTAGACATCTCTTTGCCGACCGGGGAGTTCTAGGTGAAGCTCGAGGGCTTAGAAACCCAGTTCCATCTCTTTGTTGCCGACGTGGCGAGGAATGGGACTGAGCAGGCCTTGGCGTACATTCGAGCCCACTTTCTCGAAGCGAACCTCGGATGGTTGGCCACCGAGCTTCCCGACAGGGTGTCTCCCGAAGATGCTACCTCCTATCAGCAGGAGTTGGAAGAGCTTGCGGCCTCCATCGCTGGGGACCTCGAGCTCCTGCTGCCCACTGAAGATCCAGAGCAGGAGGTGGTGCCCTCGAAGGAGTAGAGCAGTTAATTTCTGCAAGAATTAGGAGTAGGTGGTTAGTTCAAATCTTTTGTGATAAAACTTTTGTTTTATGGATTAAAGTCCTTTTTCGACTTGTGATTTTTGTGCACCAAAGTTACCAGCGCCCTAGGAAACCTTGGTTAAGCCATATAGTATTCAACGCAGGGATCTAATGTCACATACATGCCTACCAACATTAGGCGACACAAGTCTCCGAGAGCTTCAAAGCTTTGGATTTTGTTAAGTCCTTTGCATAGCCAAGGTGAAGCCCCGAGCTCTCGGTATAGCAATATAGTCTTAGGCATAGAAAACTGAAGCCGCTTATGTGCCAACCCGACTTCAGGCGTCATGAGTTCCCGAGACCCTCGAGGCTTTTGCAAAGTTAAGGCAAGGACTCGAGCCCCCAAGGGTCTTAGCAAGCTATCGAGTACCGAGAGGGGCACTAACGCTAGCTCTTTTTCACTTACATGGTTGCTAGCGCCAAACCCAGAGCTGCTTCATAGGGGCACAACTGGTCAAGCTATGCATATGACATTTTGCATCAACTTGAGATGGTCCGAGCCTAGCGGGTCAGTGATAAAACATAAGATGCGAGGCGCGTGAAATGAAATTTAGCTTTATCTTCTTTAGGGGAAAAGGTACATAGCTGGATAAGGGAGGAAAACTTGAATTTGCCGGAGTTCGGTGCCCCTGCCAAAAAAAGGGTGCGATGTTGAACTGTGGCCTCAAAGACAATCTACCCTGGAGTCGATCCTTGCTGGCTCCATCGTCTTTGTGGTCCTAGCTCGCTATTCAGCTTGTGCTGGGGCATCTTCATCGGTGTTCTTATGCCACGCCCTCTTGCGGGTCCATCGTCATCGAGATCGTCCCGAGGTGTCATCTTGTCCTTCCTTCCCTGAGCGCTTGAATCGACGAGTGGCTTCTCGTGGGACTGAGCCACCCTTCCTGGAGTTCCTACCTTGTTGTCTTGTTGATCTGGTGTGGTGAAAGGAGCTAGATCCAGGTGCCATGATGCCTTCGTTGATCATCTCGGTATGTGGCCGAGTGAGCCGACCAGCGAGTCGGCCCCCTGCATGCTCGGGGAAGTCCTCCTAAGCATGGAGAGAGGAGCTTCACTGATGCAGGTCCTCCGAGTGGCTCGAGAAATGTTGGATCAACCGATTAGCAACTTAACCAGTGAGCTGGTCCGTTACCATCTCCACGATGGTATCAGTCAGGCGCTCCACAACTCGGTCTGCGTTTTAGGTAGTGAAGGGGTTGGGAACTTGACGTGGCGATTGAACTGGTCCTGGCACAAATCGAAGGGGACCATTCTTCTAGTTGAGTCGGTGATGAACGTGGTGTCGCCCAAGATGAACGTTAACCCTGGCTTAGCAGAAAGATGGTGCGATGATGCCATCGGATCTCGGCAAGAAGTTGCCGTGACCCCCTACCTAGCGCGCTAACCATCAGTAAATTGCTGAGTAGTCCACCCAAGGGAGTACCCGAGGTGGTGAATAGTTGGTTAGGGAAGCGTGACACTCTCATATCCGATGATCGACTCTAAGAAACAAGAGCCAAGATTTATGCTAGTTCAGGCCTCCCGAGGGGTAATAGCCCTATGTCTAGTGTTTTGGTGTATTATATGGTATCTAAGCTTACAAAACAATACTCTTAAGTGACGAGGGCTTAAGGCGTCGAAAGTAAGATGCCTCTAGGGAGGTGCCTCTCCCCCTTTATATAGTTAAGGAGCGAGCCCAATAATCCAGGATTCTATCTCTAGTCGGTCTCCCTTATGTCTAGGATCATATGCCGATCTCGGGTCCTAAATCCCTAATTACAAGGATTCTTGTACAAATATATCTCTTTATACTTGATTCAGAGTCTCATTCCCAAATAAGGATCTAACATCTCTTATCAGGACTGAACCCCCTTCATGGGCTATACCGTACTCCAATGCTAGGCTTGGCCTACACTCGATCCGGCTGATAAGCCCAACATGGGGTACCTAGGGGTCATATCCTCGACACTCCTTCGCCCCACCATATCGATACTAAACACATCTATTAGCCTCGTTTATGACAAAGCCCGCAGAAGTTAAAGTTTTGTTGAACTTATCATGCCACTGCTTAGGTGCTTATTTTAGGCTATATAAAGACTTTAATAATTTATAGATCTTGTTCTCTTGACTCTTCACTACAAACCCATCAGGCTAATCCATGTAGATCTCCTCATCGAACTCTCCATTCAATAAAGCTATCTTTACATCCATCTAATGAACGATAAAACCATATGAGGTAGCTAGAGAAAGTAGTGCTCTAATTGTGGTCAGTCTAGCGATAGGTGAGTAAGTATCGAAAAAGTCTTTGCCTTCTTTATGTGTGTAACCTTTGGCCATAGGCTGAGTCTTGTACTTTTCAATAGTACCATCAGGCCTAAGCTTCTTCTTGAACACCCACTTATAACCCACCGATTTACAACCATAGGATCATTCAGTAAGCTCCCACATACCATTGGATAGAATCGAGTTCATCTTATTTTGGATAGCTTCTTTTCAATCATCTATATATGGAGATGCATATGCCTTAGCGATGGTTGTGGGAGTGTCATCCACAAGGTAGACAGTAAAATCATCATCAAAGGATTTTATAACCCTTTGTCTCCTACTCCTAGGAGCTTCACTATCATCCTTCTTAAGGATTTCCTCAAACTGAGTATGTTGTTCAGAAGACTTAAAATTAATAGGTGTATCAGGTTCAAGAATTATCTCAGCAGAAAATCTAGCAGTGTTATGTATATCTTTCATAGGAAACATATTCTCAAAGAATGTTGCATCAGGAGATTCTAAAATAGTATTAACATACATACCAGATACCTTAGATTTTACCACTAAAAATCTGTTAGCAATGCTCCTCTGAGCATATCCTAGAAAGATACAATCCACTGTCTTAGGTCCTAGCTTACGTTTCTTAATGATTAGGACATTGACTTTTGCCAAACACTCCTCAAGTGTGCATGTAAGAAAGTGATGGTTTTCTGCCAATCTATATCTCAATAGAGTTTGCTCTTTATTCTTGTTCGAAACTCTATTCAGGACATGACATGGAGTCAACAAAACCTCCCCCACCATGCTTTTGTTAAACCGACAGTAGCTAACATGGCATTAACCAAGACAGTTAGAGTGTGGTTTTTCCTCTCAGCAACCCCGTTTGATTCGGCCTAATAGGGAGGTGTCCTCTCATGAATAATACCATGTTCCTCACAGAATTCATCAAAGATTTTGGGAATATATTCACCACCATGATTTGACCTTAGACGTTTGATCTTTCTCTTTAGTTGATTTTCAACTTTGACCTTATAGATTTTAAAGTAGTCTAATACCTTATCCTTAGTTCACAACAGATAAACATAACAAAATCTAGACGCATCATCAATCAATGTCATAAAATATCTCTTTTCACCTTTTGTCAACACACCATTCATCTCACGTAGATCAGAATGTATGAGTTCTAGAGATGCCAAGTTTCTCTCCTTAGCCGCCTTGTGAGGCTTCCGAGGTTGCCTCGATTACATACAACTATGGCATTTAGAACCTTTGGTAATGGTGAAATTCAGAATTAAACACATGCTAGAAAGTCGAGACATCAAGCCAAAATTAACGTGACATAAACATGAAAGCCAAACACTCGTATCATCATTAACACTGCCGTAAATATAGTTCACTGACTTATTACTAAAATCTAAAAGAAAAAAGTGGAACAGGCCTCCGCAATCGTAACCTTTACCAATGAAATATCCATGTTTCAATATAACTAATTTATTTGACTCTAAAACTACCTTAAATTTGTCCTTACACAGAACAAAACCGCTCACAAGATTCTTATTGATAGTAGGGACATAGTAAACTTTAGATCTACCGTACCAATACCATGAACAAAAGTATGTTATAAATTTCCTATTAGGACAGAAGAATCCTAGACAGCCTAGTAAGAAGAAAACATAGAGATGTTAGCACACACATAAACATGGCACCCGTATCAAACCACCAGCTGGTAGTTTGAAAGACTAAAAGAATAGTAGGCAGATTACCGTATCCATCCTTAGTGTTGTCCATGATCACCATATTGACATTCTTTGTCCTTTGCCCTTTACGGTCTGCATGATCTAGATAATCCTTGAAGAAATATCCTAACTCACCGTATGTGAAGTAATTTAACTCGGCTTTACTTTTCTTCTTCTCGAAGGTAGTGGCCTTCATAACCTTGATAGGCTTATTTTTTCCCTTTGCTCTTATCATGTGGGGACTTATGCACTAAGTTGGTGCTAGTCTAGCCCTCGCCTCTTTTCTCAACAGCGTCCTTAGCCTGAGCTTTCTCCTTAGCATCAAGAGACGCTATCAGGTTTTTAACTGATATCTCCTATCTTTGATGTTTCAAAGTGGTGGTGAGGTTCATCCATGAAGAAGGCAACTTTACAATTATGCAACCAACCACCAACTTGTCAGGTAAAGGACACTTAAGGAGATCAAGTTCCTTCATATTACACACAACCTCATGAGCTTGTTCCACCATAGGATGGTTATTCACCATCCTATAGTCATGGAAACTCTCCATAAGATAAAGTTCACTGCCTGCATTTGTTGCATTATATTTTGCAATCAAAGCATCCCACAACTCTTTTACGTCTGTCACAGTGATGTAAACATCACACAGACGGTCAGAGAGCACGCCTAGAATGCATCGCATGAAGAGATTGTTGGCCTCCACGAACTTCTTCTGCTCATCAACAGAAAATTCGCCTTCAGGTTTGTCAAGTCTCCCTTCCCATACATTTATAGCAGTAAGTCAGAAACGGACCTTTGCTTGCCATCTCTTGAAGTGCACACCACAAAATTTTTCTAGCCTTAGTGCATCGACAAAACCAGCCATTGAATAAGTTGCAAATTGCCTATAATAAGGTTTTTGGATTGTTGGATAATTAGGTAATTACAGTATTAATTTCTAAATTAAATAAATCATGACAGCCATATAAACTAACATGAACATATCTAACATACTAGTTAACATGAACAACAAAACCATGACCTTATAAAACATGATTAAGAACCGTATAGGATCACAACACACGTACTGTATGCTTGCAGACAAGGAAGCCACGATCGGTGCAGGATGGTTCCTATTGGCGTCAGATCATAGATGATAGCGACCGACGATTGACGTAGATGGAAGGCACGCCATGATGATGGACGTGACGAGCAGTCACATGGAGCACTTTCCAACAACCTTATTCGCTCTTTCCCGGTGCAGGATCACAAGAGCGAAGGGTGCCAAAGACCTTCTCTCCCATTCGTCGGTGCACACCGACGTGTAGGATGGAGAAGGCTACAGTAGCGGCACGATAGCGAGAAGAGGCAAAACTCAGTGTAGATTGATCTGTTACGATCTGATTTGGTGGAGGCCAATTAAACGGGTATTTATATGGGAGCCGGCACGATCTCGTGTCACGATTGCAATCTAAATCAATTTGGTATTAATATCTCAAATATAGGCCAAGTTACCAAAAATCAAATCTGTAAAAGGAGGCTGCGTCCCCGCAAGGCGAGGAGCCAGATTTTGGCGGATCATTCATGTAGGTGTTACACGCCCGTGCCCTTCGCCCCAACCTGGCCCGTGCCTGAGCCTAAGCCTAGCCTGCCCCGACGAGGCGAGGCGAGGCAAGCGAGCACGTGTGGAGCTTTTCTTCTCTCCCCTATGCACATAGCTTAGTAGAGTGGAGATAATCCTATTATATAAGTTGGTTATCATCCACCTACATTTGCAATATAGGACTAAAGGTTTCCACCATCGTCTTACATGATACGGGCCTTTGAGATTTTATTAGGAATTTCTAAAATATTCAAGTGGGCCTAGCCCAAATTCTAGCAAAAACTTACGTGTAGAGGAAAGATGGATTGTATTATAAACTGAAGAATTAGAAGCGAAGGTAAAACATCAGCCACATGATTATGTTCGTATATGGTCCTCTAAAACGAAAAAATGGAAACAAAATCTGCATCTGAAAAACATTACCTTGAGGACAAAAGAAACTCTGTTAGAGTTGGGCTTGTCCACAGCAGGAGGAGGGCCAAGCCCACAACCGAGCCCAGAACTGACTTGGACCCAAACTTTGGCCGAGCTAGGTTTGGTCCAATCTCAGCTGGGTCAGGTTTGGACTCCAAATTGGCAGGCTCATTTCCTTAGTTGCTAGAATAGTTATGGTTGTTTTTAGTATCAAGTCTTTAGGAGATAATATCTATAACTTTAGTCCTATCTGCTAACTGTTGAATCCTAGTAGGATTTGTGGTCTTCCCCATATATATGTAACAACAATACAATGGAATATAGCAGACATGAATTCAATCTACTATCTCAACATGTTCTTTATTCTCTCATAACGTTCTCTGATCAGAAAGTTAACTCGGCGAGTCGGCAATCATGGCAGATTCCGATGAGCTTCAACCAATGGCTAGGCTTCCGATGGTTCATAGATACCCCATCTATTCTCAGCCAGTGGCTCATATCAACTTGGTATCAAAGCCGATGGCTTCGGGTTACTCCGATTCTTCAACGACCACCACAGGAGATGACATGAAGAAACTCCAGCAGGACGTGGCGGCTGTCCTCACCCATCTCGTAGAACTCAGCCGTAACCTGGCAGTAGCCACTACCCACATTACCACGCCCGGCATATCAATTTGTTGGAAGGTCGGCGTGAGGAGCCATGGTGAATACCATAGGGATGATGAGTGATTGTCAACGAAAGAGAGAAGATGATGAAGAGAAGTCCTCCGAAGGGAGGCAGGTGACTTGCCGTGGTGTTGCCCGCGTGTGTCTCAGGTACACGGACGGACGATCGTCGGGCTGAAGGAGTCACGAGATCATGGCGGTCCAATCCGGGTACAAGGAGCAAAGGCGGCAAGCGAAGATGACTTGCCGTGGCGTTGGTCGGTGCGACTCAGGTATACGGACGAGCGATTGCCGGGCTGAAGGAGCCGCGGGGTCGTGTCGGTCCAATCCGGGTGCACGGCGCAAGGGCGGCAAGCGCTTTGATGGTTTCGGCGTAAAACCGTCACCCATCCAATGGAAAAGTGCTAACGGCGTTATATTTAGCGGTGTCGTGAGAGTTACGAAAAGTTCGGCATCGAATAAATATCTAGAGTCAGTTTTTACGTTTTTGCCCTGTGGGCCTTGAGTCTGTTTCGAGAAACCCTAGGGGTATTGCGTCTTTTACTTGGTCCACTTGGGCTATTTAAAGGGTTGTAATTCACCTTTGTCACTTGAGGATTTGGAATTAATGAAAAATCAATTCTGAAATTTGGGGTGTTTCTTCCTCCTCCCACCCTTCCTTCTTCCTTCCTCCACAAACTTCCTCTCTCTCTCCACTAACCCTAACCCAAGAGCAGCCACCTCCCCCTGCCCCCTTCTCTCTCCCTCCTCGGCGGCGGGGTGAGTTCACCGGCGGCAGAGCAGGCCGGTCGATGGCTAGGGGCGTGGCGCGGCGCGCCGTGCGC
>KE372953.1:207410-223720 GCA_000418225.1 Zizania latifolia | reverse complement strand
CGGCGCGGCCGGCGGCCTGAGGTCGGCCGGAACAGCGACGGCGACGACCACGGCAAGGCTCGGCACAGCGGCGATTCTCTTCGGCAAGATTTTTGTATAATCCTTCTACCCATTTGCTTATGCACACAACATGTTTGATTGAATGTCTGTGCTGTTTTTCTGTGTGCATGTCACGTGTTCGATGAAATGTCCAAGAGGCTGAACTGTGCTGTTTTTCTATGTATGCCATGTGTTCGATGAAATGTCCATGAGGGTGAACATCAAGTATTTGATCTTGAGAGTATGAATGTATTTTTACGTGTCTTTTTCTGGAGATCGTAAATTGTACTCATGAATACATTTTGACTGAAACTTGTGTTTTCTTTGTACGATCTAATTCTGAGAGTACTTTTTGGAGGAGTTTGTATAGACTTGCAACGAGTGAATATTTAAACATAGCCTTGTGCTGAGCATCTTGAAACCACTCGCAAGTTCGATACAAGAGGTCGAAAGATTTTTGTTTTTCCGCTGTGTTTTTGTTTTTGCGCCCATTCACCCCCCCTCTGGTCGCTAGTTTCGGTCCTACATATTGCTGCGTGCAGAGAAAGTTGCAGTGGGAGCTAGCTGCTGCATGCAAATCATGGTCTAACTGCATGCATGCATGCAGATCGTCGTCATCTTGATCTTGTGTATGAAAAGGCAGAAGCTCTCGCCAACGTGGGCTGCGTCATGCACTCATGCATGCAGGAGGGTTAGTTGTGTAGGCTGCTATAAAGCAGATTTCTATTAGGGGTGAGTTAGCTTGGTGTGTCCAGCAACTTGTAGCTTCAGCTGTCAGTTGAGCTGCAGTTTGCAAAGTATAAAAACAACGCTCCAATGTTCGTTGCCGGAGGGCATTCGTAGCCACCAAAATCAGTGTATTGTGTTCTCTTCCATGTGAGGCCCTATGATTAGAGCGGGGTTCAAGAGTGCCAAGGAGATGTCGACCACCCCAAAAAATATCGACGATGGCTTGAAGGCCATCAGTGACAGCAGCATGCCATGAACCATCGTGGTGAAGCGCATTGTCAAGGAGTCTAGCGGCTTGGTGGAGTTCCCTGTGTTAACATGGGCAAACTACCATGAGTGGGCTCTTGTGATGTAGGTCAATCTCGAGGCATTGGGGCTTTGGCATGCGGTGGAGGTGAGTGAGCTTTCGGGACTCGCTGCCAAAAAGACCGCCAAGGAGGCGTGGGCAGCCGTGAGGTCAATGCGGATGGGTGACTCACGCGTGCAGGAGGCCAATGCACAGAAGCTGCTGAAGGAGTTTGAGAATGTGGCGTTCAAAGATGGCGAGTCCATCGATGAGTTCACCATGCTTTTCAGCTTGCTCGTCGCCAACCTGTGGGAGCTCGGAGAGAAGATGGAGGAGGTCCACATAGTGAAGAAGATGTTGTGCGTGGTGCCGATAAAATACAACCAGATCACCATGTCCATTGAGATGCTCATGGACTTGAAGATGATGTCACTGGAAGAATTTGTCAGGCGGCTCAATGTGGCGGAGGACCGTTATGGCATTGAGGTGGCTACATATGGCGGCGAGTGTTTACTGCTCACTAAGGAGCAGTGGGAGGCACGCCGGAATTAGCATTGCAGCAAAGAGCATGCATGGAGTGGCGATGTGGAGAATAGCGGCCGTGCCAAGGGCGGTTGCCGGAGCAGTGACGATGACGACGACAGCAGCAACATGAGCTCGGAGGCGAGCCAGCATTCGTGAGGCAAGTGTTCCAATTGTGGCATTCGTGGCCACCTCGCAAGAAACTGTCGTCAGCCGCGGAAGGAGAAGGCAATGCTTGCCGAAGTCGATGAAGAACCACACCTTCTGTGAGTCAGAATGCATGGCCATGTCATGTTTAGGGGGAGTTTGTTAGAAAATAAACCACATCATGTTTAGTACGTACGTTCGTGTGGGTGTGCATGTGCATCGAGCAAGCGCCGTGATCAGTGAGTTGTGAGTTGTATTGCTGCACGCAGAGAAAGTTGCAGTGGGAGCTAGCTGCTACATGCAGATCGTCGGCGTCCTGGTCTTGCGGATGAAAAGACAGAAGCTCTCGCCAGTGTGGGCTGCGTTGTGCATTCGTGCATGCAGGAGGGTTAGTTGTGTAGGCTGATATAAAGCAGATTTCTGTTAGGGGTGAGTTAGCTTGGTGTATCCAGCAACTTGTAGCTTCAGCCGTGAGTCGAGCCACAATTTACAAAGTATAAAAACAACGCTCCAGCATTTGTTGCCGGAGGGCGTTCATAGCCACCAAAATCAGAGTATTGTGTTCTCTTCCGTGTGAGGCCCTGTGATTTCCAACACGTACTGCCCACATGGTGCACGCCTTCCTAAGCCTTGCCGAGTACTATCGCAAGTTCATCGCCAACTATTGTACCATTGCAGCACCATTGATGGCCCTGCTCAAGCGGGAGGTCTTTCAGTGGTCACCTGAAGTTGACATTGCATTTCAGCAGCTTAAAACAGCCCTCTGTTCCACACCAGTGTTGCGGTTTCCTGATTTCACGAAACCGTTTGTGGTGGAATGTGACGCATGAGGGGCCGACATAGGGGCAGTTCTTCATCAAGGTGCAGGCACTCTGGCCTTCTTTAGCCATTCCCTAGCTCCACGACACATCAGGATTTCTGCGTATGAGCGGGAATTTATTGACCTAGTGCAAGCAATTCGACATTGGCGGGCATACCTTTGGAGCCGGCAATTTTCTGTCAAAACAGACAACTATGGCCTGAAATATTTATTGAATCTGGCTGTCCACAATTCCACGGCACTGTTGGGTGAGTAAGTTAATTGGATTCGATTTTACTGTGGAATATAGACTGGAGTGCACGAATATTGTGGCCGATGCCCTCTCTTGCCGTGATGACAAGTCTGCTGCTGCTTCCTTCACACTTTCAGGGCCAAATTTTGCCGTCTTTGATGCAATCCGCTAGGAAATCGCTGCTGATCCAGAACTATGCGTTCTGCGGGACAGGATTATTGCGGGCTCTCAGGGCGCACCATTGACCTTTGTGAATGGCCTCCTATTGAAGGAAGGCCGTGTATTCATTCCTGCATCCTCACCAAGTCTACCGGCCATATTGACAGCTACCAACATTGGACATGAAGGGACAGAACGCACTCTCCATCGCTTACATTCTGATTTCAATATTCCGAATGCAAAAAGCTTGGTTCTAGATTTTGTGTGTGCATACGAGGTCTGTCAACGGAACAAAATAGAACATACATCTGGCAGGCTTGTTGAAGCCACTTCCAGTTCCTGCTCGTGTTTGGGAGGACATCTCAATGGATTTTATTAAAGGCCTCCCCCATGTTCATAGCAAGTAGGTCATTCTTACAGTCATCAATCGACTCTCCAAGTACGCGTATTTCATACCCCTCGATCACCCATACACAATAACTTTCGTGGCAAAGGTGTTTTTTGATGAAATTGTTCGTCTACAAGGTATTCCAAGCTCCATTGTGAGCGACCATGACCCAGTATTCACTAGCACTTTTTGGAAGGAACTATTCTGCCTTACAGATGTCAAGCTGATGATGAGTTCAGCATTTCACCCACAGACCGATGGGCAGTCGGAGCTGGCTAACAGGGTGATTGGCATGTATCTCCATTACCTCACTGGGGACCAACCAAAACATTGGTTGCGTTGGCTTCCCTAGGCAGAGTACTGTTTTAACACAGCCTATCAAACAGTGCTCCATGCCACACCTTTTTAGGTCTTGTATGTTCGGCCCCTGCCTTCACTCCACTCCTATGATCACGGCGCTATGCATGTTCCAGCCGTTGAGCAAACATTAATGGAATGGGACGAATTCATTAGCGATATTTGCGAGCGTCTTCTACAGGTTCAATATCATGCAAAGCTTTCTTATGACGTAAGCATCAGCCGGTCTCTTTTTAGTTCGGTGATTGGGTCTGGGTTCGCCATCTTCATCGTCAAGCAGCCTCCCTTCTAGGTTATCGCTGAGGCAAGTTAGCACCAAGGTTCTATGGGCCATATCAGATTAAGAAAAAGGTGGGCAATGTCGCTTATCGCTTTATGTTGCCCCCAGCTGCACAGATCCATGATGTATTCCATGTGGGGTTGCTCAAACCTTTCCATGGGACACCACCAGATTCTACTCCAGCATTGCCAGCCCTGATGGATGGCAGAATTGTTCCTTCCCCAAGTAGAGTGATATGGCCGTCTAGCTCGTGGCATCCCCAAGTGCTAATTCAATGGGAGGGGCTTCCTCCTGCCGACACATCTTGGCTGGACGTGGAGGAGTGCATGAGAAGATTTCCTGATTTTCAGCTCGAGGACGAGCTGTTTCTGAAAGACGGGAGAGATGTTAGAGTCAGGCTTGTCTACAGTAGGAAGAGGGCCAAGCCCACAACTGAGCCCAGAACTGACTCTGACCCAAACTTGGGTTGAGCTAGGTCTGGTTCGGACTCAACTGGGTCTAGTTCAGACTCCAAATTGGCAGGCTCGGTTCCTTAGTTGCCAGATTAGTTATGGTTGTTTTTAGTATCAGATCTTTAGGAGATAATATCTATAACTTTAGTCCTATCTACTAGCTATTGAATCCTAATAGGATTAGGGTCTTTCCCTTATATATGTAACAACAATCCAATGGAATAAAGCATACAAGAATTCAATCTAATATCTCATCATGTTCTCTATTCTTTCATCACGTTCTCTGATAAAAAGTTATCTTGGCGAGTCGACAATCACGGTGGATTCCGACGAGCTTCAACCAGCGGCCAGGCTTCCGGTGATTCATAGATTTCCCATCCGTTCTCAGCCAGCCACTCATATCAAACTCCAAGTAGGAAACCATGGTAAGGATGTGCATGTCTCGTCTTCATTCCCTCGTCTCAAGAATTTATCCTTGAGAAGAAGTCTACAGTCCATCATGT
Organism: Zizania latifolia; assembly: GCA_000418225.1. Lineage (NCBI taxonomy): Eukaryota > Viridiplantae > Streptophyta > Magnoliopsida > Poales > Poaceae > Zizania > Zizania latifolia. Next base: position 218,806 of record KE372953.1, on the reverse strand, counting down.
GGGCAATCACGGATGGAACAATTTGAAACAAATCCTTCATTTCATGAAGTTTATTGCTCTGAAAAGGATCGTTAGGATGCAACTAGTGAATCTTATCCATCGGATTACAAGTATTTGGTTTATTTTTGGTGGACAGCATGAGCGAGTGGCTCATAAACTCGAAACAGCTTATTACTCTCTTCTCCAATATGCTCTTTTTCCCTTAACAGTGACTAGCCAACTGAATCCTGGGCTGCTCTACTCATGCCGTTGCTGATCAATGGACTACCAAATACCAGCCAGTACTCTGGCCATAACTACCAATTGCAAATAAGACATAATGGCAATCATCTAAATACTTCAAGCCTAACGTAGAATACGGAAGAAACATACATCCTTCCGTAGCGTTGCCATGAACTAATAATCATGCTTTACCATTAAAAAAACTATACCAGAAAGTGCATACTAGCTATTGTGGTACTTGTCCAAACTTTAAGTGTACAAGGGACACTAGGGCACATCAGTTTCCTTGCTGAGAAACAATGTTAAACAGGTGTGCGATGGAACAATTACATTGTATAACTGTCCTAAAACAACATTCAAACAAATATAACCACAGAAAGAATGCATGGCAAGTAAGGTAGTAAAAATTTGCTTGTTGACTGAAAATCATAGTTTCACACTTCCACTTGACTTGGAGGTGGGAGTATACATACAAGGAAAACTGAAGGTAACTTTTGTATGAACGAGAGTACCTTTCGAAAGTTGGTTGCTAGTAATGACAACGACTGAACTCTATCCTCTGACGCAACCTTGTTTCTTGTGCCCATATCCAAGATTTTCCCAATTTCAACGATGTCATAATCCCAACCAAATAGCTTGCAACTTGCCGAGTAGCTCGTCATATTTGGGTTCCCTCACATACCTACGATTGAAAAGAGGGTCCTGCCGATGAACAAAAACAAACAATAATAACCTCAATCGAGAAAGTTTTAGAGATCATACCATGAGATGTTGTTCAAGTGATGGGCGTGGCCAGCCATAAGTACTATCACGAGACCTACTGCATTACCTATTCTAGTAAGAATAGATTGTACTTGTTCAAGCAAGTCCAGGGCATGATCTCCAAGCCCAAGCTTCACTAGGGCAAATTTCAGGTCTCCTTGGGTAGCAGGATGGGCTGTAGACGTTCCGGTGTTATAAAGCTACACGAGTTAATAAAATTCAATAGCACAAATAGTGAATATAAAAAATAATTGCATCTGTTCTGAACAAGTGAACAGGATGCAGACCAAGGACAAATTATGCAGCCCTCAGTGACAGAAACCATATGTTTCACCATGTAACACCACATTTTGGATAATTTAGAACATTTCAGGAGAAATAATTACCTCTGATTGTTTGCAACCCCTCAATAGATCAATTTCAGTGTCACTTTGAAGCAATGAATGAAGGTCTACAAACATCTAGTTTAAGAAAAATCAGAATGGAGTCTAAAGATGCAAAAATTCGTTGTAAATTGCACATGGCACTTCAAGATGCAATGTGATTGACACATAAAACTCTCAAGTTTTTTCTGCCTTGGCTACCCAAATTATTGTCAATAAACATCTGCAAGAAATAAAATGTTAGGAAACATATCAGTTCAAAACGAAGAAAAGGGAAGGAGATAAGAGCAGGGGTGCTGAAATGTACAAGTAAAATTGACATTTAGACAGATATTTTAATCAAGTATTTCACACGCTAATACATCAAGTGCAGGTGCAAATTTTGTGAAATATTGCTTTCCACGGGCAGATGAAGGGGTTTTGAGAGTTAACGCTATTTGTGTCAGAAATATGAAGATACGACTTTAAAACGAGTCCATGTTAATCTTGGTTATTAAAATATCCAACTTTCAGGGCATAAGGAGTATTAATACCCACCTGCTTGACAATGTTGTAGGAGTATGCCTCACTAAATGAATCAAGATTTTCTATAGATTGTTTAAGATCAAAATCTTGATCTGGAGTATCCATGGTAAGATGGAAATCTTCCAATTCAACACCATATTTGAGCTCTCCTAGTTGACGCATCAATGCATATATCTAGAATATATTCAACAACAGAGTCATAAGAAAGCATTTGAAAATATACTTCACAAGTTTCATACAGAAGTTATTGTTTGTACACGAAGAGAATGGAGCATACCTTATTATCATAGTTAGACATCACTGAGTAAGTAAAGAATACACAATTTAGATGGTTTTCCACGAGCAATTTAACATCAACAAACTTGAAAGGTACTCGCAAGGGCTTCATTCTTAAGTACCATGAAAGATTGTGGACCCCAGTCTGGCGAATAGTGTAAGCACAGGTAGTGTCACTGTAAGGAAACAAAGGGCACACTACTCATGTCATAGGTAGTGGGCTGGGCTATTAGGCCTAGCTCACGCGAACAGTACCATATGTACTGTAGCGTGAATAGTAACCTTGGGTACTGTAGCAATAATTAGGGATTTTGTATTTTAGAAAGGTAAGATTAGATTGAATCTTTAAAAGGTAAGGTTAAATAGAAAGATATTGATATATTAGATTAGTTTCTATAATAGGGATTATTTTTCTTTAGATGTCATGTTAGTCCTCCCTATATAAAGAGATCCTATGTACTCAATTGAAAAGCAATGAAGAATTAGTCTAATCTCTCATCCTAATGTTCGTCTCCTCAATCTAAGTGTACCTCTCAAGTCTTATCCCTAGCAGTCAGCGCTGCCCGGCTATCCTCCCGGCGGTGTTTATTCTGTCATGGGTCCATGACAACTCAATTCACAAAATGCACTTCATAACCTTTGTTGGGTTCACAAAGACTCTTCCTTTCAAGTGAATGCAATGAACATGAAGTCAGAGGTCTATCTCAGTATCTCTACACAGTGGAGCAACAACCTCCTACAGAAAAGTGAGTAAGAAGGAAATTATGTATACCATCCAAGTAGAAGATGCAAAAGCTAGAAACAATCATTTTTAAGGCAGTGCTCATGCCCTGATTTTTTAGTTTGGATTTTTTGCAAGTGCATTTGCTATTGTTTTTAAAAAATAACATAGCACTAAGCATGCAAGGGGCAAACTGCTTTCATAGGTTACAGCGAAAATGAGCCTTAATTTAGTTCCCAAACAAAATGGAATAACTCTCCTCCAACTCATGTTGTGAATTCATATAAGAACATTAGGCCATCTTAATGATTATCTGAAGTACTTACGGCAGTGAAGATAATTTGCAAGCATCTCCATATACCATGGATAACCAAGTGGGAAGCATCTCCTTTCTCCAATACAAAAAGCTGCAGTTTGCCCTTTCATCAATCAGAGACCAGAAATTCAAAAGAATTCTAAACTTTGATATAAGCTTTCTCAATCCAACCAACTCAATATCCAAGTAACCCTGTTTCATGGTTACAGACATTAGTATCACAAGCATCCAAGCAAACAGGATATGCCTTACATAATTACATAATGGCATTTACTGAAGATCAAGAGAAGAAGTCTGCTATGCTATCAAGATTCAAGACGTTTTACAGCAGCTCTAAAAGACTAGTATGTAGTCTGCTCCAAATTCAGACTAGATTGAAGATGGAAATGTGCAGAGGCAAACTTTACATGTCTCAACCACGGGAACATATCCTGCGCACATAAGCTTCGCATGCACTTACTGTACACACCAACTAACAAATATCACCAAAAATTCTGGAAAAAAAACCCTACATGTACTTCTAATCTTACTCCTGCTTATAAAATTTCATGTTCTGTGCGCAAATACATTCCCCTCAACCACATCCCACTTTTTTTTGAAGAAGGCCGCATAGGCCCGGCTTTATTTGAAAGCCAGGAGGTTATCTATCCTAGTACTACTCTCGTCTGAGCACGCTCAACTTCAGAGTTCTGATGGGATCCGGTGCTAAGTAGCTCACATCCCTTTCACACCACATCCCACTTGGTTATATTATTATGTGCTAGCTGCCTAACTTAATCCGTCCATATGTGTACATGCACTTAAAACATCTTGAGGTGTGTTTTGAACTTTTGATGAATTTACATCCCTCTTGAGGAACCACAGCTATGGTATATTCTTGCAGGCTCAAAAGCAACTAAAAAACCAAGTAAATACTGTCGAACAGGCTTTGCATGTTGTTGGTGCAGTAGTAGTTGTTGTTGTTTGAATCTGTAACCAATGGTCGTGCTGTCCTGGTTATCTCTTAACATGCTAGACTACACTATAGCACCATAAAAGGCACTGTTTTTCCATTGTGCACCCTTGAACCAGCTAAACCAGGGTGACTATCCTGTTGCTCACTGTTTTTCCATTGCTCACTATCTTGCATATTTATTGCGATACTTACAAATGAAAGTGAATCAAGAAGTCTCTTCTCAATGTCCATGCCAGTATGCCACCTAAAATCCAATGCAATTTATGTTAGGAGTATGAAAAAAGAAACAAACAGGGAAATCAGATGATTATATGATATGCAAACAAAGTATGTCAGGACATGTTCTTTGTGTTCTGTCACATATTTCTGGAACACTACCCATCACTGATTTCCGTAGTCATTTTTTTAAAAAAATTGAAAGATCGAGAACCGCACTAAGAAGGAATTAAGCCTTATCAGATGAGACATTGTAGGCTTTTGTTCAAAGGGAAGATGAACTTTAGTTAATACATGTGTCCAAAGTGGCATATTGTTTCAAACAGCTATAGTTTCTGCACTGCTACATCTAGAGTAGAGCATCTATCGATGGATTAAAGTTCACATGAAGAATTGTTTCACATACCACATGTAAATCATCTAAGAAATCCTTTCTTGCTCACTTGACTCGCCTTGGCTATTTCAGTTTGCATTTTAGTCTACTTAACACAAGCAAAACAATAGGGACCATTAGGAACAATAAATGCAACGAAAAATATCATACAGTTCAGGCCGTTGGTGAATGGACCTTCAATGGTACAATGAGTTGTTCAATATCTGATTGAATCATGTTGATTATGTGTGGAAGACTGCGCACTAAGCTAGGCCGTTTCATATGGAACAAGTCTCCTATGGCCTAAAACAAGAGAGTTAGTACAATGTTAAACAACGATGGTACTTTATATTTCACGAAAAAAGGCATTGTTTGAAAAAAATCAAAGAAAATGTTAGTAGCTTTCTGCTACCTTCAATGACACAATCATTTGGCAAAAAGACTTGGCTTTATCCCTTTTAAGTGGAACCTTCAAACAAGGCAGTGAGCACCAGAGAAAACATTCAAGATGGTCCAAAAAATACTGTGGTATTAAGAAAAAGAGGTACAAATGTGAAAAGTATCTGCAAAGTTATTACTCGAACAAATAATTACAAATACTAAATTCCCTATAGATAGAGCTTAACAGTGTAATAGTATTTATGTGTGTAATGTGATATTCTAGTGATAGACTGGTAGTCTGGGATTGAATCTTTCTTACTTTATTTATTTTCCATTTGGGCCCTTGAAATATTTTAATGATTGAGTTGTGTCTCTTCGTTGAAAAATTAACAAGCTGGACATATACTTACAAACATAAATGAATAAATTGATGACAGATCCTAGGGAATAAGTGAGGGTAGCATGAGCCCAAGTTGGCACTACACAGGTAGAGAAGGACAATAATTAAAACTTACGTGGATATGTCATAGAGCCCACATTCTAATCAATAAAGACAGCAAAAGCAAAACATAAAGGGTACAAAAGGACATTTGACTATTTGAGAAGTGTAGATACCTCAAGAGGCATATGCAAGTCAAGCATTGATAGGACAAGCATATGTATTCTATCTGCAAGCACTACTCCCTGCACTGAAGAGAAAGCCAAAATAAACATGGTATACTTTACTAAATCTTAAATCTCTCAGTAGTTTCCATATATAACCATCAGGAAAGTGTGTGTAATTTTATAGTGCACTAACCAACCTGTATGTAATGGGCAACAGCTTTGGTCCTGCAAAATTTGTTTCTGGAAATGTCGAACTCATTCTTCAGTCAGCATCTGTGACCGAAACCATGAAAGATCAGATAAAAACACATCATGTAGTGTAGTTTACATAGATGTAAAAAAAATACCGATGGATGAATGGCGGACTGAAATGAAACAGACCAGCATGATAATGAATCATTTATGACTTGAATATCCCTGCACACATCAAACAACACTTACAGTAAAACTGAAGTGCCAAAATTATACTAAACACTTACAGAAAGGGCCATTTGAAAGAAATGACATGCTCAAGACAGTTCATGTGAAATTGGTAGTGACAGAAGAGTAAAGTGTATTTATGCACATAAACCAGACATTTAACTGCAACATTTAAATACTCCACAGAAAGAACAAAATCGATAAAACAATCGACTAAACACTTCCAGATTTCTCTGATGTTGTGAAAGCCAGTTGGTCCTCCAGCTCCCCCCCTCAAACCCAGTTCAGCGCATTGCTTATAAGTTCTGAAATCTCCAAAGGGATCCTCCTGGAGCAAAAAGTTTGGGACCTTCGAGAAATTGATCAAAGCTTCTTCAGTTGTTCTAAGTGTTCTGGACAAGTCAGAAGAGTCTCGGGCCCTTTCCACTCCGGAACTCTCCTTCAGGTGCATCCTCAAGGCTCACATTGCCTCTCTGCTCAGACTCCAGCAGATTTACTAGAAGCAACGTTATACTATCCATTGGACTCGATTGGGTGATGAGAACACTAAGTTTTTCCATGCTACGGCCTTTGACCGGTGTCGTCACAATGTTATACCTAGTATAGCGACTCCTGGAGGAGACCTCGCTACCTCGGTAGAAGACAAAGCTAAAGTCTTTCTAGAAACCTTCCTAAGTAAAATGGGCTTCTCCAGCAACCCCGGCATGCTCTTTGATTTGCCTAATCTTATCCCCCGACATCCTAATCTAGATCACCTAGAGGAGAAGTTCAGCAATGAAGAAATCGACTCAGTCATCAAAACTGTGTCCTCGGACAAAGCACCTAGCCTAGATGGTATCAATGGACACTTCTTCAAAACATGTTGGCCCATTATTTGCTCAGACTTCTATGATTTTGGAGTATTTTTCTCAGATCACTCACCCTGTTTCAAGGTTATCAATGGCTCTTACATCACTCTCATTCTGAAAGGGGATAATCCTTTTATTGTCAATGACTTTAGACCAATCTCACTGGTTAACAGCAGCATCAAGATTCTCACTAAAGTCCTAGCCAACAGATTGCAAGTTATCATTACTTCAGTTATTCATAACAATCAATATGGTTTCATTAAAGGTCGCACCATACAAGACTGCCTGGAAGGAACACTAGAGTTCATGTCTCATTGCCAGCGTTCAAAACAAGGTGCTACCATTCTTAAGCTAGACTTTAAAAAGGCTTTTGATACCATTGGGTATTCGACAATTTACCTCATGCTCAATCACTTGGGGTTTCCTACCATATGGATCTCTTGGGTCCAAGCCATCCTTAACTCGGGTCACTCGTCAATCCTCATCAATGGCATTCTAGAAAGTTCTTTCAATGCAAACGTGGGGTTTGGAAGGGGGACCCCCTATCCCCCCTCCTTTTTGTCATTGCAGCCGACCTCCTTCAACACATCATTAACAAAGCAGCTGCTCTTGGAGTTCTTTTAGCACCTACATGTCACCGAGCTTCAGATGACTTCCTCATCATCCAATATGTCGACGACACAATTATTTTCCTCAAAGCTGACCATAAGAGTCTCTTATACTTAAAAGGAATCATAGGTGCATTCACCCAGTCAACTGGACTCAAGGTCAACTTCAATAAGTCCAATCTTATCCCAGTTAACCTGCATGTCCACTATTTTCTGCAGTAGATGTACCACAATTATTAGTAATATTAGGAATATTGAACAGATGATTATGATGTGCTACTACCCCCCCCCCTTGATAATATGTGTCAGGTATTGGATCAGGAGAAAGAAGAGAAATCTCTGCACGTAAATGGGTTCCAGCATTAGGATGCAAATGAGCAAAGGGAAAAATATTTTCATCAAAGGTGACATCTCGTGATACATAAACACGATTAGAGGGAACATCAAGACATTTGAACCCTTTGTGAAGATGGATAAATCCAAGAAAAACACACTGTTTAGATCGAAATTGCAACTTGCGAGTGTTGTATGGATGTAGATTAGGCCAACAAACACATCCAAAAACGCGAAGAGGTGAGTAGTCATGTTTTTTTATGAAATAACCACTCAAAAGGTGTCTCAAAGTGAATGACTTTACTAGGAATACGATTGATAAGATAGGTAGCAGCAAGAAAAGCTTCATCCCAAAACTTAAGTGGCATGGTTGCATGGGCAAGAAGGGCTAGACGTTGTTCCACTATATGACGGTGTTTTCTTTCAGTGGAGTCATTCTGTTGATGAGTATGAGGACAGGAAACATGGTGGGATATCCCAACTTTTTCAAAAAATGAGTGAAGTTTTTGGTACTCCCTTCCCAGTCAGTTTGCATAGCAATTATTTTCCGATCAAAGAGACGTTCCACCAAATTTTGGAACTCATGAAACTTTTGGAACACATCTGACTTATTCTTGAGTAGGTAAATCCAACTAAACTTGCTATAGTCATCAATAAAGCTCACATAATATTTTTTACCTTCAACAGAAATAGGGGCAGGACCCCAAACATCAGAATGAACAAGTTCTAGAGGATATTGAGAGACACTAGAGAACCTAGCAAAAGGTAATTGATGGCTTTTAGCCTGTTGACAGGCATCACAAATAGACTCTTTATTCGACTCACTAGAACAAGATAATTTATTACTACTAATGATTCTTGAAACAATAGAAGAAGAGGGATGACCCAAACGATCGTGCCACCTTTCAAAAGATGGCATAACACTGAAGGCTTGCTTTATTGTTGATCCTGAAGGAAGGGGATAAAGGCCTCTACGACATTGTCCCTTAAGAAGAGTATTATTCGTGGTTCAATCCTTAATAAAAAAACGTTCAGGGTGAATTTCAATGAAAGCATGATTGTCAGTGGTAAGACGATGAACAGAAACAAGGTTCTTAGCTGCTTGAGGAACATGAAGGATATTTTTAAAGTGTAAAGGATGAATAGGAGTAGTAACAACAGAATGACCGACATGTTCAATTTCCATACCTTCACCGCTTGTGGTTTGTATCTAATGATGACCTTTGTATTTGTTGTGAAAGGTTAGCTTCTCCAATTCACCAGTGAGATGATCTGTTGCTCCAGTGTCAATATACCAATTGGTATTGATAGCATAGGCATGCTGTGAAGCGTGTGATGTAGCAACTGCAACATTCTTCTTATCAGGTACATAATTCTCATCATATCGGTGCCAGCAATCTGATGCAACATGTCCTTTCTCGTGGCAGACTTGATAGGTGTTAGATATTCTTATCCAATACTTGAGGAAATTCTTTCATCGGTGATATTCTATGTACAACTGACCGGGTGCATGCTGCAGTGCCATCCTATCAAATTTCAGCACCCGTGAATCACTTGGAAGCATCCAGTCCAGAGGAGAATGTGTCACATAATGCCTTACCAAGTATTGATATGTCACCGAGTGATTTAGACAATGCACAGGCAGGTGCGTTGCCTCTCTTGCCTTCAGCCGTTGCACATGTAGGTGACAGTGCAGAACCTTCTATGGCAATAGGATCTGGTGTGTCAACACAGAAAGAGCTAAGACCACGAACTCGCCTACAAAGTGGAATTAGAAAAGAGAAGGTATATACTGGTGGCACAATTAAATATGGGTGTTTTACTTCCTCCGGTGAACTACAAAGTTTAAGTGAAGCCCTAAATGATAAGAATTGGAATAATGCTATGGATGTGGAATATCAAGCTTTAATACAAAATAAAACTTGGCGCTTAGTCCCACCTCAAAAAGGAATTAATGTGATAGATTGTAAATGGGTTTATAAGATTAAGAGAAAGGCTGATGGTAATCTAGATAGATATAAGGCCAGATTAGTAGCTAAAGGTTTTAAACAGAGATATAGTATAGATTATGAAGACACATTCGTCCTATTATTAAAGCTGCTACTATTAGAATTATTTTATCCCTTGCTGTCTCAAGAGGGTGGAGCCTTCGCCAATTAGATGTTCAAAATGCTTTCCTCCATGGGATGAAGAAGTATATATGAAACAACCTCTAGGATATGAGAAAGCAGGTTTGACTAATCATGTGTGAAAGCTAGATAAAGCACTGCACGGACTTAAACAAGTACCACGGGCATGGTATTTAAGGTTGAGTTATAGATTGAATGAGCTTGGTTTTAAGTCCTCTAAAGCAGATACATCTTTATTCTTTTATAATAAAGGTAACATCATTATGTTTGTGCTTATTTACGTATATGATATAATTGTTACTAGTTCTGTGCCTAGTGCCACAACAACTCTTCTTCAAGATCTTAACAAGTCATTTGCTCTGAAGGATTTGGGTGATTTACATTATTTTCTTGGTATTGAAGTAAATAAGACATGTGATGGCTTGGTGCTAACATAGGAAAGATATGTTTAAGATGTATTACGTCATGTAGGTATGCAAAATTGTAAACCGGTGAGCACTCCTTTATCTAACTTAGAAAAATTATCATCATATTCTAGGTATCTCCTTGGTTCTGGTGATGCTACTCAATATAATAGTATAGTTAGAGCTTTACAATACTTAACTTTGATGACTAGACCACATCTCATTTCAAGACAATAAAGTATGCCAATTTCTTCATGCTCCAACAATAGAACACTAAGCAGCAGTTAAGAGGATATTACGGTATTTGTCGGGGATGTGACCCCAGGTACCCCATGATTAGGCTTATCAGTCTAGACCGAGAGTAGGCCGAGTCCAGCATTATAGTTTGGTATGGCCCATGAAGGGGGGTCGGTTTCGATAAGGAAGGTTGAATGCTTATTGGATAACAGAATCCTAGATATAGTATAAGAAGATATGCTTGTACCAGAATCCATGTAATTAGGGAATTAGCACCCGAGTTCAGTACGCAATCTTTAGATTAACTTAGGATAGAGTCCTGGGTTGCTGGGCTCACCTCCTGAGTATATAAAGGAGTCGAGGCGCCCCCTAGAGGCATCGAATCATCGAAACACATCTTAGCTTTCTTACTTTCGATGCCTTAAGCCTTCATAGCTTAATTACGTCGTATTGTAAGATCATCCACCATATTATACATCCAAAATACTAGACGTAGGGCTATTATCCTCCGGGAGGCCTGAACTAGTATAAACCTTAGCTCTTGTTTACTAGAGTCGATCACTGGGTTTGAAGGCGTTGTGCTTCCCTTACACATCTATTCACCACCTCGGGTACCCCCTTGGGTGGACTGCTTGGTGATTCACTGACAGTTGGCGTGCTGGGTAGAGGATCATGGCAGTC
>KE372953.1:176080-191397 GCA_000418225.1 Zizania latifolia | reverse complement strand
CATCCTAGCTTGTTGGGCCCTTTCGGGCCCAACCAGGACTCTACTCGAATTCTCATCCGATCTGTTCGGATCTCTATCCAAATTGAGCAAAATTCGAATCATATTCGAATCCAATGTTCCAACCCATTAAGTATGTGATCCTGTAGGTTCACGCATAGCTTGGTTAACATATGGAAACTCCTTTCCATACTCCATTAACAGCGGCCTCTAGTAAAGCATATTACATGTCCCTTGTAATGTTCCATATGTACATGTCCCTTTGCCTCACGATATCGATCAATCACAAGGTGAGATTTGTGCCATCCTATCAATAGCTCGATCCTCTCTCGATCTTTGTATTGGATTACGACTTGTGATCAACTCCTTAATTACATCAACATGGCCATGCATTTTCATAATCCATTGCATCAAGGGGCCTAGAGATATCTCACCTGTTAAGGAGGGATAAATTTCATCTTGATCACTCACATCCCACTACATGTTTCATGATAGACCCGATGACTACTTTTATAACTACCTAGTTACGGAATAGCGTTTGGTAGTTCCAAAGTAAGCCACTACACATGTTGGGAACCATGATTATCTCAGGTATAAGGACTTTACATAAAAACTACTGAGATCAACTGATGACACGTGGAATCTCAACAGTGTCTCATAGTGGGTCTATCCAACATATATTCTCCAATATACATCCATGCTATTGGGTCGGTATCTCTATACCCATGATCATCAATCAATACACATGCTGATCTCAGTCATATCTGTTCTATATATGACCTATATCTGATCAGGGATTATTTAGAAATAGTCATATTATGAGTCTCATAAACAAATCACGCATTCATTGATCTATAATGACAATCTATTTTGAGGAATAATAACTTTATTTCATAAATATAGTATGCCACATACAACATCTTCATGTTGTCTCTAGGGCATAATGCTAACAATCTCCCACTTGCACTAGAGTCAACTATGTAGATATCTAATACCCATAGACCTAGTGTGCACTTCATGCTTGGGCTGCGGGAGTGGCTTTGTCAATGGATCCGCAACATTCAGATTAGTTTGCACATTGTATATCTTTACATCTCTCCTATCCACTCTCTCGTGGATCAGATGATATCGCCAAAGTATGTGTTTGGACTTCTGGTGTGATGTAGGCTCCTTTGCTTATGCGATAGCACCACTATTATCACAATAGAGGTCTATCAGACTGGAAGCGCTAGAAACGACACCAAGCTTAGAAATAAATTTCTTGATCCAAACAGCTTCCTTTACCGCTTCTGAAGCTGCTATATACTTGGCTTCTGTTGTAGAGTCAGCAACGGTCTCTTGCTTAGAACTCTTCCAGCTCACCGCTTCACTATTGAGGTAGAAAACAAATCCAGATTGCGATCTACAGTCATCCTTGTTGGTTTGGAAGCTTGCATCGGTGTAACCACTTACAACGAGCTCTTCCTCACCTCTATAAACTAGGAACATATCTTTAGTTATTCACAAGTACTTTAAGATGTTCTTTACAGCTATCTAGTGACTCTCACCTGGATTAGATTGGTGTCTGCTCATAATGCTCAAAGCATACGAGACATCTGGGCATGTACATAGGGTGGCATACATAATGGATTTAATTGCCGAAGCATATGGAATCACGTTCATCCTATCTCGCTCATCAGGTGTACTTGGACACTAAGTCTTGCTGAGACTTATACCATGTGACACCGGTAGGAAACCTTTCTTAGAATCCTGCATGTTGAACATTTTTAATACCTTATCAATGTACGTATCTTGGCATAATCTAATTAGCCTCCTTGATCTATCTCTATAGATCTTGATACCCAGAATATATGCTGTTTCTTCTAAGTCCTTCATAGAGAAACTACTTTTCAATGAAGACTTAACAGATTCTAGCATAGGTATATCATTTCCGATCAATAATATATTATCCACATATAGCATCAGAAATACAAGTGTGCTCCCACTAGCCTTCTTATAAACACAAGGCTCTTCTTCGTTTTTAATGAAACCAAACCCTTTGATCACATCATCAAAACGAATGTTCTAACTCCGAGATGCCTGCTTCAATCCATAAATGGATTTCTGTAGTTTGCATACCTTTCCAGCTGATTGTGGATCGACAAAACCAATCGGCTGTGTAATGTACACATCCTCACTCAGATTTTCATTAAGGAAAGCTATTTTGACATCCATCTATCATATTTTATAATCAAAATATGTAGCAATCGCTAGAACGATTCAAATAGACTTTAGCATTGCGACGAGCGAGAAGATTTCATCATAGTCAACATCTTGAATTTGTTTGAAACCTTTTGCCACCAATCACGCTTTATAGATGTGAACATTTCCATCTATGTCTATCTTCTTCTTGAAAACACATTTACACTCAATGGTTTTTACACCATCGGGTGGATTTACCAAGTTCCAAACTTGATTGATATACATAAATTCAAGGTCAGATCTCATGGCTCTAAGCCATTTCTCAGAGTCTGGTCCCACCATCGCTTCTTCATAGGTCTTGGGCTCACCGTTGTCTAACAACAATATATCCCGTTCCTGAGTGGTTAAGAACATGAACCTCTCAGGTGCATGCCGTACCCTCTCTAACCTACGTGGTGCAATAGGTTCTTCAATACCTCGATTATCCTGTTGTGGCTATGTGGGAGTTGACACATTTTTAGGTGTTTCTCAAACTTCTTTAAGATGCACGGAGCTCCCACTAACCCTTCTTGAGAGAAACTCCTTCTCTAAGAATATACTATGTCGGGCGACAAACACTTTGCCTAGTTCCCTATTATAGAAACAATATTCTTTGGTTTTCTGAGGATACCCGATAAAAAAGCATTTGTCGGATTTTAGAGTAAGCTTATCGGATTGTAAACGCTTTACATAAGCTTTGCAACCCTAAATTTTAAGAAAAGATAGATTAGGACGTCGTTCTGTCCATATCTTATATGGAGTCTTTTCAACTGACTTTGATGGAACCCTGTTTAGTGTGAAAGTGTCTGTTTCAAGAGCATATCCCTAGAAGGATAATGAAAGATCACTTTGGCTCGTCATTGATCAGACCATATCTAATAAGGTATGATTTCTCTGCTCGGAGACTCCATTCCACTGAGGTGTTCCAGGTGGAGTCAATCGTGAAACGATTCCGCAATCTTTTAGATGATTACCAAACTCAAGGCTCAAGTATTCTCTTCTACGATCTGATCATAGAAACTTGATTGTTTTTTCTAAATGATTTTGTACTTCATTCTGGAATTCTTTGAACTTTTCAAATGACTCTGACTTATGCCTCGTTAGATAGATATATCCATATCTACTAAAGTCTTCGGTAAAAGTTAGGAAGTACTAAAAATCACCTTTGGCCATTGAGCTCATTAGTTCGCACACATCAGTATGTATGAGTGCTAACAAGTCACTTGCCCTCTCACTCTGACCCATGAAAGGTGCCTTTGCCATCTTACCAAGTAAATAAGATTCGCATGTCTCAAATGATTCAAAATCAAAAAAGTCAAGAAGACCATCTTTATAGAGCTTCTCCATGCGTCTCTTAGTTATATGACCTAGGCAACAATGCCAAATAAATGTGGGTTTTAAATCATTAAGATGTTGTCTTTTCGTATTAATGTTATAGATATGTTGGAGAACATATGTTGGATAGACCCACTATGAGACACTGTTGAGATTCCGCATGTCATTAGTTGGTCTCAGTAGTGTTTATATAAAGTCCTTAGACCTAAGATCATCATGGTTTCTAACATGCGTAGTGGCTTACTTTGGGACTACCAAACACTATTCTGTAACTGGGTAGTTATAAAAGTAGTCATCGGGTTTGTCATGAAACATGTAGTGGGATGTGAGTGATCAAGATAGAATTTGCTCCTCCTTAACAGGAGAGATATCTCTAAGCCCCTCAATGTAATGGATTATGAAGTGCATGGCCATGCCGATGTGATTAAAGAGTTGATCACAAGTTATAATCTAATACGAAGATCGAGAGAGAATCGAGCTATTGATAGGATGGCACAAATCTTATCTTGTGCTTAATCGATATCGTGAGGCAAAGGGACATGTACATATGGAACATTACAAGGTTCAGCCGATATGATCTTTATGTATACTTGAGTTAATATGCTTTGCTAGAGGCCTCTATTAGCAGAGTATGGAAAGGAGTTTCCATATATTAACCAAGCTATACATGAACCTATAGGGTCACACGCTTAAAGGGCTGGAACACTGGATTCGAATAGGATTCGAATTGAGCTCAGTTTGGATGGAGATCCAAATGGTTTGGATCAAGATCCGAATAGATCAGATGGAGATTTCAGTGTTGGGTTATGGGGAGGCTACGCTAGCACAAATTTCAAAAATTTTACCCCGTTCGCCCAGGAACCATGCATGCAATGGGATCATAGATCATTACCTCTAGCCACGAAACGCGCTAGGGCAGCGAAAGTAGAGTTGATGAAGCGTGTTCTCGATCAGCTCCGCTCAATTCTGTCCGTTCGTAGTCTGGCGATCTCCATGGGAAGATCAGCACCGTAGTAGCAGCGGCGCCTCTATGGTATCCACACGTATAAGGACGGGATTACCTCAAGCCGATATGATAGTACCACGCGAGAGATCAGGGGAGAGATGGCCACAACTGGTGTATCCTGGAGAGGTGGCAGCTAGGGTTAGGTCGAAGCAACAAGCAACAGCATCGGCCATCTTTTTGTCCTAGCCCTTCCTCTCCTTATATAGTGCTCTCTCATGGGCCTTTAATCAATATTAAAGCCCAACAAGTCTAATCTGTTCGCTAGGCCCGAAACTTCTGGAAATAACCTTTTGTACGAATTTATTTCTGTCCGGAACTTTTGGTCCAACCTGAACTTTTGGACCCGAAACTTCCGGTCCAACCGGAACTTTCAAAAATAACATTCTGTATCGAATTTATTTTGACCTAGAGCTTCCAGGTCTCACCCGGAACTTTTGGTTCATTCAGAACACACATTTCAGGCAGGCCTGGAACTTCTGGTCCAACCAGAACATCTGGATCCTCCAGAAACTAAAACTGGGGCTGGCCCAAAACTTCCGGTCTAACCGGAACTTTCGGATGCTCCAGAACCTGAAACTTCCGGCCTCAAGCCAGAACTTCTAGTTCCCCCAGAATTCTCTAGGGCATATTTCCATCACTCTCCCACTTGCATAAGAGCCCATTCTTACAAGCTTCGAATCCCATCCCCTTAGGCATGTGACCAGATAGGTTCATATGCAAACAGCCGCTACCCGAAAACCTTTTCCGGATCGCTGATCAATAGCGGTACCTAGCAGCACATATTGACCCCCGAAAGCATACAAAGACAAAATCATATTTTCTGAACCTTGATATACTCACGCACCAATCCCTTTACAATACGACATCAGTCAAGCTCAAGGCGAGATTCGTGCCACCCTTGTTGATAGCTCGACACTTCACTCGATCAAGCAGTGGATTAATCATGATCAACTCTTTGATCATAGTGGCATGGCCATGCACTTTTCAATCCAACTATCTCAAGGGACCTAGAGACGTCTCTCCCATTATTTAGGAGGGGTAAATTCTATCTTGACCGCTCACGTCCCATGGCATGTTTCATAACACACCCGAAAGCAACCTTTATAACTACCTAGTTACAGAATAGCATTTGGAAGCCCCTAAGTGTGCACTACATATTTTGGAATAAATGACGATCTCAGGTCAAAGGATTCTGTAGGTACACCATTTGATATGACAACTGATGGCACATCATGAATAATAATCTTAGAAGTATCTCAAAGTGGGTCTATCCAATTCCATGTTCACTAACATAAGTCCACATCACTGATTTGATATCTCCATGTCTATGATCCGCAAAACATGATCATCAATAAGACAGATGTGCTAATCTATAAATCATCACTGTTCCACATGACGATATGAGATTAGGGATCATTTAGAATAACATCGTGATAATACAAAGAGTTTCACAAACAAGTCATATACTTGTTGATCAATGTAAAAGATATTTATTCAAGGAACAAGATAACCAATTATCCAAAGTACATTAGCATAGATAAGACTTATTCTCTTACATACACTAGACTCTATCACACAAGCATCTAATAGCCACAGAGCTCAAATGCGCCTCATGCTTGGGCTGTGAGAGAGGTTTTGTCAACGGATCGGTAATGTTCAAATCCGTGTGCACCATGCATATCTTTACATCATCTCTATCTATGATCTCTCTGATGAGGTGATAGCGCCAGAGTATATCCTTGGACTTCTGGTGTGACCTAAGATCCTTGGCTTGCGTAATGGCACAACTATTATCACAATAGAGGTCCACTGGACTGGAGGAACTAGGGACAACACCTAACTCAGAAAGAAATTTTCTGATCCAAACATCCTCCTTCGCAGCTTCAGAAGCTACAATGTACTCGGCCTCTGTTGTTGAATCTGCAACGTTTCTTGCTTGGAACTCTTCCAACTAACTGCACCTCTATTGAGGCAAAACACAAATCCAGACTACGACCGTGAATCGTCCTTGTCGGTTTGGAAGCTTGCATCGGTGTATCCATTTATAACGAGCTCCCCCTCACCTCCATAGACTAGGAACATATCCTCAGTTCTTCTCAAGTACTTAAGGATACTCTTTACTGTCGCCCAGTGACATTCACTGACTCTTCTTCAGCTCATCAGGTATCGAAGGACACTGACTCTTGCCGAAGGTAACACCATGTGACATTGGCAGAAAACCTTTCTTGGAATTCTGCATATTGAACCGTTTTAATACCTTGTCAATGTACATGCTTTGGCTTAATCCAATTAGCCTTCTCGATCTATCTCTATAGATCTTTATGCCCAATATGTATGCTGCCTCTCTAAGATCTTTTATTGAGAAACTTTTTCGCAACGAAGATTTGACAGTATTAAGCATTGGAATATCATTTCCGATCAACAATATGTCATCTACATATAAGACCAGAAATATAGGTACGCTCTCACTAGCCTTTTTGTAAATACAAGGTTCTTCTTCATTCTTGATGAAACCAAACCCTTTGATCACTTCATCAAAATGAAGATTCCGACTCCGAGAAGCCTACTTTAGCCCATAAATAGACCTTTGCAGCTTGCAAACTTTCCCAGCATTCTTTGGATCATCAAGACCTTTAGGCTGTGTCATGTACACATCCTCACTTAGGTTTCTATTAAGGAAAGCTATTTTGACATCCATTTGCCATACCTCATAGTCATAATATGTAGCAATTGATAGGATAATCCGAATAGACTTACCATTGCAATGGTCGATAACGTTTTTTCATAATCAACACCTTGAATCTGCTTGAAATGTTTCGCCACTAATCGTGCCTTATAGATGTGAAGATTTCCATCAACATCTATCTTTTTCTTAAAAATCTATTTACACTCAATAGTTTTTACACTATCAGGTGGATCGACCAAGTTCTAAACTTGATTCTCTCGCATGGATTCTAACTCGGATCTTATGACTCCAAGCCATTTCTTAGAGTCTAGTCCCATCACCACTTTCGAATAGGTCTTAGGTTCATCATTGTCCAACAATAATATGTCGTGCTGTCTAGTGGTCAAAAATACAAACCGCTCGGGCGCACGACACAACCTCTCCGATCGACGCGGGGCTGGTGTCTCGACAACAGGTTCTACAACATCTTGCATATCGAGTTGCGGTTTAGTAGAAGCTGAAACACTTTCTAGTGGTTCCCGAACTTCTTTGAGTCGCACCATGCTCCCACTAACTCCTTTTGAGAGAAACTCTTTCTCAAGGAAAACACCATTCTGGACGACAAACACTTCGCCTTCTTCCCGGTTATAGAAGTAATATCCTTTGATTTCCCTAGGAAACCCCATAAAGAAGCATTTATCAGATTTGAGAGTGAGCTTATCAGACGTTAAACGTTTTACATAGGATTCTGATTTATGTCTCATCAAGTAGACGTAACCAAATTTAATAAAGTCATCAGTAAAAGTAATGAAGTACTGAAAACCACCTTTGGTTGTTGAACTCATTGGTCCACATACATCAGTATGTACAATGGCCAACAATTTATTTGCCCTCTTACTTTGACCAATGAAAGGCGCCTTAGTCATTTTGCCAAGTAAACAAGACTCACATGTATCAAACGATTCAAAATCAAATGATTCCAAAAGCCCATCTTTATGGAGCTTCTGCATGCGCTTCTCATTTATATGACCTAAACGACAATGCCAAATATAGGTGGGATTCAAATCATTAAGCCGAGGCTTTTTCGTATTAATGTTATAAACATGTGTATCCTCAAGATTCAGAATATATAATCCATTCATCAATAGACAAGTACCATAAAGCATATCATTCAAAAATATCGAACAACACTTGTTCTTTATTATGAATTCATAACCATCTTCCTCTAAATATGAAGAAGAGATAATATTTCTGCCCAAGGCCAGAATGTAATAATAATTATTCAATTCCAAAACTAATCCTGAGAGTAGCGACAAAGAATAAACGCCGACGGCCAATGCAGCAACTTTTGCATCATTGCCAACACGAACATCTAATTCAGCTCTTGCACACTTCCTTGTCCTATTCAGTCCCTGCAATGATTTGCAAGTATGAATCATTGATTCGGTATCAAATACCCATGAATCACTTGGACGAGTAGCAAGATTAATTTCAATAACATTTATACTTGAAATGGAAGCGAAAGTCTCATTTTCCTTCTTCTTCTTGAGTTCTTCCAAATACAACTTGCAGTTCCTTTGCCAATGACTAGTTCTATACACAAATAAGCACTTTGAGGCATCGTACCTCTCGGCCCGAGCTTTGTTCTCAAACATGCCTCGGAGTCCCACAATCATATTATGGGCATCCTTGTTCTCATCTTGCTTTCAAAGCCCAGAGGACATACTGGCAAGCATGAGACAGCTAGCATCGAGTGAATCATTGGTGTGCTTCTCATAATCCCACCGATCAGCTGCAGATGCATTATTAGCTGGTTCAATAGGATAGAGGACCTCTAGGACATATTCCTTTTTCTCTTGTTTGAGAACAATTCTTAAGTTTCTATACCAGTCAATAAAGTTTGTTCCAGAAAGCTTTTTCTTTTCAAGAATTGATCACAGATTAAAAATAGAAGTGTTCTTAGCAGTAGGTGCCATGATTTATAACAAAATGCAAGGTTCAGCACTATGCTATATGAATCTTCTATCAAATAAAAGATGCTCCACTACATGATATACAATTGTTTTCCCTCTTATGATTGTAGTGAGACAAGATCCATATTCAACTAACTCCTAGTGAGCTTTGGCATCACTGCTAGAAGATTAGTGACATATGGAAGCAACACTTTGCTAATCACATCCCTATGTGACTCTTGTTCGTTGGGGTGGCATCCAATGCCTCGACGCCTAACTCCATACCCCAAAGCCCAAAACCGTTTTGATAGCTTTGTTAAGCAAACCAATACTATGCATGTAGTTGTTCGATATTCACCCTAACTAGTTAAGATAAAAGATGGCACCCTGCTTTGGTAGACCTACCATATAATGATCAAAACCTTTGTAACGACCTACCATAAAAGATGGCAGACCTGCTATTGGAAAGGGCATCAACGACTCTTAATTTTCTAAGGGAAACTATTCTAACATGGTAACGATGCCTACCGCACACGGAAACATAAAAGAATAGTATGACAGGAATATAATTGAACATCACAGGCAATCATATTAACTGTGACATAGTATGGCCCTTTTCACATGGTGATATCCATCTGCATGGTTCCTGTCCTTCGGGTCATCATGCTTCAAGCCTCTATGAACTTGTATCAGTCTATTACACCTAATAGCACTATACTAACTACATGAGCAGAAGCATCACATGTTGACGCGCAGGTCATACAATATTTGAACAGCCTTGGGCTGCAATTAACCATAACACGTAGGCCATAAAAATTACACATATGCATCATATACATCACAAGGCCATACCAGTCATAATATTCTCTGTAAAAATAAGTTAGGCGTACAATCTACACGTGACTGAACAAGACCCAGAACTTCCGGCTTAAAGGTCCAGAACTTCCGATCAAAGGGCCCTGAACTTCCGAGTCAAACCCAGAACTTCCGAAATCACCCTTCTGTGTCGAATTTATTTTAGCCCAGAACTTCTGGGTCAAACCCGGAACTTCCAAAAACAACCTTCTGTATCGAAGTTTATTTCGGCTCGGAACTTCTGGGTCACACCCGGAACTTCTAAAAATCTGACACAAAACCAATAGATCTAATCTATTTCCACCACATATCACCTATAAGTGATCGATCCAGATCGAATACTATGCACGTAGGCTCTGATACCACTGTTGGGTTATGGGGAGGCTACACTAGCGCAAATTTCAAAAATTTTACCCCGTTCGCCTAGGAACCATGCGTGCAATGGGATCATAGATCATTACCTCTAACCACAAAACATGCTAGGGCAGTGGAAGTAGAGTTGATGAAACGCATTCTCCATCGGCTCCGCTCAGTTCCATCCATTCGTCGGCGATAAAGACGACATAGTCCGATGATCTCCACTGGAAGATCAGCACCGCAGTAGCAGCGGCGGCTCTATGGTATCCACACGTACAGGGATGGGATCACCTCAAGCTGGTATGCTAGTATAGTGTGAGAGATCTGGGGAGAGATGGCCACAACCGGTGTAGCCTAGAGAGGTGGCGGCTAGGGTTAGGTTGAAGCAACGAGCAACAGCATCGGTCGTCTTTTCGTCCTAGCCCTTCCTCTTCTTATATAGTGCCCTCTCATGGGCCTTTAATCAATATTAAAGCCCGACAGATCCAATCTGTTCATCTGGCCCAGAAGTTCTGGTCTAGGCCCAAAACTTCTGAAAATAACCTTCTGTACGAATTTATATCTGTCCAAAACTTCCGGTCCAACTGGAACTTTCGAAAATAACATTCTGTATCAAATTTATTTTGACCCGAAACTTCTGGGTCTCACCCGAAACTTTTGGTTCATCCAGAACACACCTTTTAGGTAGGCCCGGAACTTCTAGTCCAACAAGAACTTCTGGATCCTCCAGAAACCAAAACTGGAACTGGCCCAGAACTTCTGGTCTAACCGAAACTTCCGGATGCTCCAGAACCTAAAACTTCTGGCCTCAAGCCAAAACTTTCGGTTCCCCCAGAATTCTCTTGGGCATATTTCCATCACTGAGTAGAGTCCTGGTTGGGCCCAGAAGTGCCCAAGCTAGGACGTCTATGTATATGAGGGTGCAACAAGGCGCAGGGAGGTACGTCTATTCACTATTTACATGTTGATGCGATCCTCGTGCTAAGTTGTTAGCCTCCAAGAGCAAACCCTAGTTGCCACCTCTTGAGAGCCTTACCATCTCGTCGACCACCTAGGTGCTAGTACACCATCAGCCGGCGTTCCCACCCTGGATGTGTTGATACCAGTAGAGGCGTTGCTTTACTGCTTCGCATCATCTACATCGACATTGGTGTCACCGATAGGCATCAACATCGGCATCGCTGATCGGATCAGCGATGCCATCGGCTTGAAGGAGGAGTCCTCAAGAGAAGTTCTCGTGAGCTCTTGAGGACGCTGATCGGCTCCCGACCTCATCGGCACACCCGAGTTGGATCGGCTCGCTACTCTAACTCTCCTTTCGCTACATTGTGTGCCTGAGGTAACGATCTATGGTCCTCTCTTAGCAAGATATCCTAGTATGTGTGGTAGAAAATTTTTGTTTTCGGCTAGCGTAGCCTCCGCGTTCCCCAACATTAGGTGTCTTTCTTTCACGGAAGTATGGGTGTAAATGCTTCAATTTTTCTAAATAAATTAGATAAAAACCTTCTCAAGTAATTTATCTTCCCTAAGAATTTTTGCACATCATTTATACATTGTGGCATCTTTATTGTCTTAATAGCCTTCAATCTATTTGGATCCATCTCTATTCCCCATCATGTATTATGATATTGGGAAGGTAGATGAGTCTACCTCATTCATAGAGGCAATATCAAATAAAGACTCCACTAAGTGGATTGAGTCAATGAAGGATGTGTTTAAGTCTATGAACACTAACGATGTATATTTAGTAGAAATTCTCAATAGAGTTAAACCAGTAGGTTGTAAGCAAAGTGGAAAAAACCGGACTGGACCGGCGGTTAAACTGGAAAAAACCTGAACCGGGTAGTTAATCGGTTCGGTTTTGCTAAAAGACTGCTTAAGCAATCGAACCAGTAAAAACTGAGCGAACCGGTCGGTTTTTTATTGAACCGGTGAACCGGTGCTAGTTTTAAAGAACTGGGTGGTTTAGTGTTAGCACAAAAAATATTAGTTTGAGAGGGATTAAATGTCCAGAATTTTTATTTATCTTTGATAATAACTCTAGCTCATTATATAGTATGTAATAATTAACAAAATAATTATATATATAATAAGAAAATGATACTAACATTAATAAAAAAGAAAATGATGGCACCACCTAGAAGCATCTTAAATAAACTTTGTTTAAAATGTTTTAATATTATAATTATTATGCTATTTGTGGATTATGACATTATAGTTGTAACACCTCCCTAAATCATAATATTATAATATAATTATAATCTTATATTTAAGTTGTATTTTTAATATCTAATTTTACATATTTCTCATTAACTTATATTATTTTTTGTATTAAAATATTACAAAATAAATATAATATTAATAAACACAAAACTGACGGTCCAACCGATGAACCAACAGTTGGACCGGTGAACCGGTGAACCGATAACTTGACCGGTTCGATCACCAGTCTGGTTTTTTCCACTATGGTACTTGTAAGTGGATCTACAAGACAAAGCGTGACTCCAAAGGGAATGTCAAAAGATTAAAAGCTAGGCTCATAGCTAAATGTTTCAAATAGAAAGAAGGGATTGACTATAAGGAAATATCCTCTCCTGTGTCTAAGAAAGATTATTTTATAATTGTCATGGCGTTATTGGCTCATTATAACTTAGAGCTGCATCAAATGGATAGTAAGATCACATTTCTAAATGTGACTTGGATGAGATAATTTTTATGGCACAACTAGAAGGGTTTTTTTGAAAGGCAAGTAACATATCAAATACAAATTAAAGAAATTCATTTATGGATTAAAGCAAGCGTCAAGGCAATGAAACCTTAATTATATCTACACTAAGATGATAGGAGTAAAATTTGTCATTCTAGTACTTTATATTGACGATATTCTATTAGCAAGTAGCAATAAGTCTCTTATGTTTTAAATATTGAGATACACCAAGACAAGACCAAAGAAATACTAGTATTATCTCAAAAAGCATATATTGAGAAAATTCTTAAGAGATTTGAGACGAATAAGTGTAAGGCCACACTAGTTCCAAAAGCAAATGGTGATAAGTTTAATGAAGATTAATATCCTAAAAATCAATTAGAATTAGATAAAATGAAGAATATACCATATTCTTCAGCTATCAGGAGCTAAATGCATGCACAAGTCTACATACGAGTAGATTTGGCAAGATAGATAGGTATCATGAAGGTTTTACGTTATTGCCAAGATAACAAAGACTTCATACTCGCTTATAGAAAATCAGGTAATCTTGAGATTATTGATTATTGTTATAATGACTTTGCAGGGTGTGTGAATACTAGAAAATCCACATTCATGTTATATATACACTCTAGCAGGAGGAGTTTTATGGAAAAGCTCTAAGCAAAGTTTAGTTGCAGTATCAATGATGCTAGTTGAATCTGTGACATGTTGTGAGGCAATTTGATAGGCTGTGTGGCTTTAGAATTTTATTCTAGGTCTCAAGGTAATAGACAACATTTCAGGAAAAATAAGTTATATTGTGATAATCAGGTTGTAGTTTTCTTTTCTAGTAACAAGTCGAGCAGCGCTTCCAAACACATCGACATTAAGTATCGTGTTATGAAAGAAACATGTCAGGATCAAACCATTAAAATTGAGCACATAAGTACTAATTCTATGCTCGTGGATCCACTCAAAAAGCTTACCACCTAAACTATTTAAGCAACATGTTTTAGACATGGGTTTGGTGTCTAGTCTTTGATCAAGTCTTGGTTTAAGGGCCATTAACTCCCAAATTTGCAATAAGCATTCTAACAAGGTGTTTTAGTCTTGGTAGCGGATTAAATGCTACTGTAGACATATTGGTCTGGTGTTTACTATTTATACTAAGTATGAACATAAGTATAAGGCAAACATAAGTTGTTAACTATTTGATCAAGCGGGAGAATATTGAAGATATGTTGTGATCTGCATGGAAAGCAATATGTAATCCATTAGGACATTATTAGAGACAAACTAGAGTTTATGTTGTAACCAGGAAACATAACCTAATGTATCCTATTAGGACTTAGTCTTCTCTCCATAGGCCATAGCCTATGTATACTATTAGCTAGGGGTTTAGCACATATTAAGAAAGCAGAAGCTTTTGCATCTTTAGCCACAAAACCTTAATACCAATTGAGTAGAAGGTTGTAGGGGAGAGAAGCGCAAGCCCTATTTCTGCTGACACTATTCACAATCCAACAACAATAAATTCAAAGAGAAAGATGGTTGCTTCCAATGCTGGTATGTCACCCTATTTACCAATTCCGCAATTTAAGTAATCAGTCATGAACTAAACAATATGTGTTGCTTATGTTCAGTTTTAGCAAAACTAACAAGACCACCACTCAGGGCATAATGACCTCGTTGAGCACCGTAGGAGGTACTACGTCATCGGTGCGTGCTTCGCAAGTGGCACATCATGCTCAGCATTGGTGTGTCTAAGCCGTCGTAGCTTGTCGTCGATGCCAATGCACAGGGTCTCACGTGGTATGCCATCATCTGCTAGGAGAATAGGGTAGTGCCCATCGTTGAGATAAAGATCCTCGTCGACGGTGAGCATGGCATCAAGTAGATGTGAAAGTGATTTGGATAGTTTCCAACCGAATCCGTAAAAATGGATTCAGATCCAGATTTTTTTATTCAGATACGGATTTTTCGGATACGGATTTTTTTTTGATATGGAAATGGATATAACATTGATGGTATCCGACAGATACAGATTCGTATTCGGATAATCCAGATAAATCCTATGTGGATTATCCATATTAAAAGGCCCAATCAACCTAGTTATCTATAACCATTAGATTAGCTTTAAGATACACGCTACATATATATTACTCTACTTAATGCAGTCCGATACGGCAAACAACATCCCAGCTCCCAAGCCTACAGAGCGCCACCCGTCCTATCCGCCGA
>KE372953.1:157682-175775 GCA_000418225.1 Zizania latifolia | reverse complement strand
TGCCGCACGCTCGGCCATGCGTCTCGCCGCACCCTGCCTGCCACCCGCCTAGCCCCACCCAGCGCCTCATGCCTGGCCCCACCTAGCGCTGCCGCGTGCACCCTGAGCTGCCCACTCTGCTGCGCTGTGCCTTGTTGCGCAGGAGAAAAGAAGGGACGAAAAGAGGAAGAGAGAAGAGGAAGAAAGAGGGAAAAGGAGAAAAAAAGAGAAAGAAAAAGAAAAAAAAGAGAGAGAAAAAGAAAAAGGATTTTATATTTAGAAATGAAAAATTTATTATTTTCTCTAGAATTTTAAACATAAAGGAAAGAGGGAAGAGATCATGGCATCACCCTCCTCGGTTCCCTCCATGTCGAGGAGCAATAAGCGCCTTCCGAGTGCTGGGGCCGCATCCACCTTGACCTCCGTAGGCTTTGAGCGTTTGCTCGTCCCACCCAGTTCCTTTCACTTCCGCTTTGGGTGCGAAAGGGACGGCTCGGCGCCACCTTAGGTTGGCAGGTGACGAGGCGGGTCGACGCCCTAGGGGTGCTCCAGGAGTAATGCCTGTGAGAAGTATGCTGCATGACCCTATGGCTAGGGCTCATCACACGCATGGGTGGCCAGGCATCAGCACAACCACAAAAAAAAATGGGGAACAAGAAAAATCATGAACCAAAGGTTAAGGACTTACCCACGGCCATGGGTACGAGGCACAGTACGTCACGAAGCCGAGGTTAGCCAGGAAGCAAGGCTTCCTAGCAAATAAGCAGTTGAGGCAATTAGCGACCTCATCCCAAGGTATTCACTCGAACGACAGGGCATTCGGGTCAAAGGGCCCGATCATCTCATGCGCCGCCTTCGTTCGGAGCTACAGCAGGAACACCCACCACAACAGAAAGCAGGCGGCAACCCTGACCCTGGTTAGCCCGTTCGCTCAGAGGTCCTTTACTAGCTCAACCATTTCTCGAACCTAGTCCTCATTGGATGAGAGAGCCTGGTCGCCCTAGCTCGTCGAGGACTCTGGCTTTGGGCAGATGTTGGCTTCAATGGCCGGTGGGTGGTTCATCCCATAGAACTACTCCATCATTCACCCCTTATTTGAAGAGGTGACCGGCATCTTCAGGTACTAGCTGGACCTGGTGGTGCAAAGATTTTGTGAGGCACCGTCGATCGCCTTGGACCCTGATGACAGGCGAAGGACAAAATAGTACCAGAAGAGGTTCCAATCTGGATCCACTCCTAGCAACGCTTCAGACAGGTGCATGAAGACGGCAATGTAGAGGATGGAGTTGGGGATAAGGTGGCCATTGGTGATCCCATAATGATGCAGAAGGCCCCAGAGGAATGGATGCGTCGGCAAACTAACCCCGCACTCAAGGAAGGACTTGAAAAGGACGATCTCATGGGTGTCTGACATGGGGAATTCCTCATCCTTCACCGCGCGCCACCGGAAACTGCCTGCTCTAGGAGAAATCTAGCTCCCACCAACTCACATAGCTGACCCCTTGACATTTCTGATTTCTCCCACTCCACTGGTAGGGGAGGTGGCGGAGAACCCCCGGAGGCCATCGGCTTCACCTAGAAGAGGCAGCGAGCTTTCTGGTTGCAGACTACGCAACCGTAGTGGTGACCCGGCCGGCGAGTTGCCGGTAGGATGAGGAAAGGAGGAAAGAATGAAAGTAGATGATTAGAGAAGGCAAGGATTCAAACTGGTAGCATGTGGCTTAGTGGTGAAGGAACCAGCTTAAATAGTCTCGCAGTCATCGCACTAACACAAGGAGTAATCACCATTATTGAAGTGTCCCCTCGGTCATCGCGCCCGTTGAGGCTGAGGTGGCCTAACATTTCCACTTCTCTATCCACCCACTACGCCCGCGCGTGGTCCTGTTAGAAGCAAAATGTCTCCTCTATCCCTTCAAACTGCCGCACATTAATTGCATGCAGAGTGGGCTAAGAAGTATCTTTCTAGGCACTCTGGTGGAATCTCTGATGTTTGGGTTCATCTATATCCATGGATCCCATGCCTAGGGGCTCGCGTGCGAGTGGACCCTCGTGCCTGGGGCCTCACGTGCCCGAGGATCCCTAATGCTCGGGGGCTCACCCACTCAATGCCTCGTGTGCTCGAGGACTCACGAGCACGAGGACCTTGCCTACCCAAGGGCTTGAGCACTCGAGGACCTAGAGAGTCAAGGCGACAAACCCAAAGACTTAAGATCAACCATGCTTGAGACCACCATGGTCTCGGGACTTCAGCCATGGCCTCCTCCCAATGAGGCCTCAATGCCAACGGTCCTAGAAGATAAGTTCATCGACAAAATTTTAAAGAGGTTCCTCAAATGATGTATCAAGAGATAGAAGTTCTAGAAGGTTTCCTTTGTAGATTATTTTTGACCCGCGAGCCAAATGCTCCATTTAACTCGAGGCTCAGGGGCTACATCGTGTGGTGCACCTCACACAAAAGAAGAAAATTGAAGCTTTTTTCAAGACCATCAGAATTCAGCAGAAGTATCAAGGTTTTAGATTAAAGGAGAGCTCCTCTCAGCTTGTTTAGTCGAAGATTTTTTCAACCCAAGCCACGTAGAGCTCAGGGGCTACTGTCGGGGATGTGACCCCCTGGTACCCTATGATTAGGCTTATCAGTCTAGACCGAGAGCAGGCTAAGTCCAGCATTGCCGTCCGGTATGGCCTATGGGGGGTTTGGCTCTGATAAGGAAGGTTGAGTCATTATCGATGACTGGACTCCAGATATGGTATAAGAAGATATGTTTGTACCAAAATCCTTGTAATTAGGGATTTAGCACCTAGGTTCGGTAGGCAAATCTAGATTGACTTGGGTAGAGTCCTAGGTTGTTGGGCTCACCTCCTGAGTATATAAAGGAGGCGAGGCTCCCCCAGAGAACAAGCTTTTAGCATCCAAGCATAAGTTATTCATCTTGCTTTCAAAGTCTTAAGTCTTCATAGCTTAATTGCGTCGTATTGTAAGTTTCACCATCATATTATACATCAGAACACTAGACGTATGGTTATTATCCTCCGGGAGACCTAAACTAGTATAAATCTTGGCTCTTGTGTTCTAGAGTCAGCCATCAGGTTCAAAGGCGCTACGCTTTCCTTACACATATCTAATCACCACCTCGGGTACCCCCTTGGGTGGACTGCTCGGTGATTCACCGACAACCCCCTTTGAATATCATTTTGCAAGTTTCTAGGAAATGCAATTCCTAAAGCAACTGAAATATCTTCTTTACTGTCATCATAGTTATAGTATCAGGTTGCATCTTTTATGCCATCCTGAAGCAAAAAATCAACAATTACATGAGGAAAAAACAAATTGTATGACATTTAATTCCCACGACATGAGTTCCAAACCTCAGCGATGGTGATGGGATGACAGCCAGCGAGAAGCAGGTAGTGGTGGTGGGACGATAGTTAGCGGGAAGCAGGCAGCGAGCGGCGATGGGACTGAGGCAGTGGTAGCCAAGTGATGACTAGCAACAATGGAGGGAGTCAGGGAGAATGGAGGTCAAGCCTGCGTGAGGAGAGTGTTGAGGAACTCTACTATCGTATGTAGTCCAGAGCTTCAAGACAATGAACAAGAGACACAATATATAGGGAAAAAGCTGAACTTCTTTATTGCTCAGATTCAACTGTACACAAATAAGAAGAGGACCCCTTTATTTATAGGCAAAAACCTCTAAGAGATAGACATGCCCATAATATCTAGAAATTATGTTTCCTTAAAATTAGGGATTCGGTTTCCCAACACTCCCCCTTGGGCACTATACGTGACATGCTTATGCATCATCAAAACTCCCCAAAATCCCAGTGGAAAAAATTAGGAGAAATAGTACATACCACGCGTCTTGGTTGCATGAATCGCCTCATTAAAAACTTCAATATATGAAACTTCAGAAAAACTCATTCATGGGAAAAAGAGTACAATTCATCCAAATATTTCATATGATCTTTAAGACCAATTTGGCTACTCAGTCTGCTTGACTAAGGTTCAATTCTTCTTTTCAGTGTTATGTGAAGTTTCTCCCCCTAAAATGCACAAGTTTTTAAGTCTAACCATCCAATTTCATGAATACATCTTTCAAAGCTAGATGTTGGGAGAGACTTTGTGAATAAATATGCTAGATTTTCACATGACTTGGTGTGCATAACCTTTATTTCATTCTCCTTATGCAATTCATGAGCATAGAAAAATTCAGGGTTTATTAGCTTCATCAAATTGCTCTTCACATATCCTGACTGTACTTGTGCAACACAAATTGCATTATCTCCATGGATAATGGTGGGGATGTTAACATGATTTAATCCACATGACAACTGGAAGTGATGAACCATTCTTCTAAACCACACATATTCTGGTGAGGCTTAATACAAAGCTATTATTTTCGAGTGGTTCGTCAAAGTTTTTACAGGACTTTGCTTAGATGATTTCAAGGATATTACAGTTCCACCACATAGGAAGACATAGCCGTTCTATGATTTGCTAGAATACGGGTCCGACGGGTACCTGACATCAGCAAATCCAATTAGACTTAGGTCCTGATTCTTTCTATAGAATACATCTAGATCCTTACTTCTTTGCAAGTAGCGCAGAATATTCTTGATGCCGTTCTAATGCTGTTTGGTTGTTTCTACACTTTTATCGTACAGGAATTCCAATTCCGATACTTTCTCTCCCTCTTCTCTAGGTCTGTATGGATTCTGGTCTGCTTGCAATGACCTTTCAACCATAAGGGTTTTGGAAGGAAATGACTTTTCAAAGTCAAATCTCTCCAATACTTTTAGAGTGTAAGTGGACTGATGTACTAGAATTCATCAGGCACATGCTCTAGCTGTAAGCCTAAGCAAATTTGGTTCTATCCAAGTGTTTCGTTTCAAACTCAAATTCAAAGAATGAGTTTGCTTCCTCAATTTCATATGGTATGCAGACCATATTCATAATCCATTCAGGGATCTTAATTATTCATGTAGCATTTCTTTTAGAGAAACATACTATATACTACTAGATTTTTCTATTCTATCTATCTTGGTTCATGACATGGTACTTCATGTACCTTCATATAAATATTCGATCCAAGCTTCCGTGCAATTAACAACATCAATCAATTCATTATTCAACATAATTTGACTTCAAGTTAATTTTTACCTTCATGTTGAATCATTCAACTCCTAGTTAATTTTGATTTTTAACTGCTAGTTTATTTCAATTTTTAACTGCTAGTTGATTTCCATTGATTATATTTTTAAATGTAATCCAGCCCATGATCGGAGAATATATTTCACAATCAACTCCTAACAGTTGAGTGAAAACTTTATATAGTAAGCCTTGCTTTATTTCTTACTATTTTTCTTTTCAAACTAATACCCATATATGTCCTTCAGGGTGGACATAGGGAGCGAGGTACATGATATTCATGTGCAAAGTATCTTTAGTTTGTTTAGACAATTCAGTTGTCATTGCCTTCTTGCAATTTTTTTAATCTAATCTCTCAAACATTCAATGAGCAATATAGGCTCAAAGTCAAGATTTATGATTGTGGCAATAATAAATAGTAAGTACAAATAATTGGTAATTTTCATATCACAGAATTCACCCAAACTTTTATAACTTCTAGTTATTTCATAATGAGTTGCACATTCTGATGATTCATCATCTTGCTCACCATTATTTCTCATCACAGGAATACGGTCATTTAGTGTACCAGTAGCTATTTTGGTGCACATCTTATCGCCGGTTTCTTCCTTCATAGGAAGATTCACATTGGTATGCCTATTATTTTTTGTTACTTAGGGGCATAAAGAACCAGTGGAGTTCCCGTCCTATTATTTTTTGTTCAAGTTCTCTTGATGAGATGAGGCATATCTTTACTTTCTTCGGATTTCACCCTCTCTGGTGCATTACATTCAGGAAATGCAACTTAGTCATTTTGTCAAATCACAAAAACGATTATGTAGCATAACTTCTAGTTATTGGACACTTCAGCTACTTCTTACTTCTAGTACTTCTTAAATTGCATTCACTAGTGAGGAAATGTGTGCAATCCCTCCCATTTCTACCATAATTTTCTGACATTTTTCATTCAAGTGTTCATTCTCTACCCCTAAATGACAGAAAATTATAAGAGTAGAATTCTACATACATATCTCCATTCAAAAGTTTGCAGACTTTTTAGAGAGAGCCTTTTTCAATCTACTATGGTAGTAGAATATGCACATACTTCAGGTAGAAAAACTCAACACTAGTTGCATTGTTGAGTGGATGTTGTATGCTAATGGTTGGAATTATATTTGAGATCCACTGCATTTAGGACTGCATGTCCTATTCATGATGGATAAATTACTACTCTACAATGATGGTATACAATTCTTCTAATTTTTCATTGTTTATGCTTAGTCCATTCAGGTGGACAAATAATACTTAGTGCTCTACTTTGACACTCATGTCAATGCATTAATCATCAAGCACTATTCTTTAGTGTTGTCCTTTCAGACGGACTTCTTTTGATGATAAAGACATGAGGGTCAAATAAATAATAGACATACACGTGTCTATTACAAAGATTTACGAGCTTCTTACAGTATCATGATAACTCATATAGAGGTTATATAAGACCAAAACATCCTCCTGCATACAGTCTAGGAATACAAAGATTTTCACATTGGTATAATGATTAATTTTCTAGTGGTGCATGCGGCCATACTAATCTTCATGATTTAGGAAAATATTTCACTTTTAAGATATAACCATATGAGTTATCAATTTATTTTTCTCATAATTTAAAAATAAAAATTGGCATAATACAAAATGCTAAATGGGAAAAATAAAGTTTTAACATAGCATACACTTTAAGTATAATTTCTTTCAATTTTTCATGCCTTAAGAAAGTTTAAGTGGATTTCAAGATATAACGATGCTTCATTCCTATGCAAAGTTATCCCACATATAATGTGACCATGCTCTTTCAGGGCCTACAAAATATGTTTATTACTTCTAGCAATGGTCATAACATTGCTAGTTCTCTTTCATCTAGAAATATTTCTTTCTCTCAAGGTTGTATTTGTGGATCTACAAGACACATTGATTCATTCTTTTTATTTGGATGCTACACAAGATTCTAGTCTAAGACAATCTATTTATGTGCGAGGAAGTAGGAATAGAATAAAGAATGCCTTAAACATACTATTATATACTGAGATAATTCATTATTGCATGAAAAAGGTGTTTACTTTTTGAGAGCTTCCAACCTTACATTCAATTCACCCTTTTAGAGTTTATAATTATTCAATCCTCTAATATTTAGCTACATTCAGATGACATAAAACTCTAATTCTAGATAGAGTCTATAAGGAAACCAGCCAGTTCTTCTTTGGTAGTTGCGTTTCACTAGTGATAGCATTGGTAGGCTTCTAATTCCATCATGAGGAAGTCATCAACTAAGAATTTAGGGACACTGTCACTTGTCATGGGAGATAGTGCATTCTCAACCATGTGGGTGTCCTTGCTCACTGCGATGATGAGATGTATCCCAAGTCATTATTTCTAGTATTTCTCCATGATATGCTTTAGTGCCTTTCAAAAATTTTCCCTGCTAACCATATCGCTTAACATCCTTCTTGGTTGTCTTTCCATTCTCATCACTAGGCTTTAGCTTATATGTCACCACTTTCCTTTCTTCCCTTCCCCGCTTCTTATGATGGGTTTCACGCAACTTTAAAGAAGTGGTATTAGCTTGTATGCTATTGCTCTTTCATTGTCGCTGCAAAATGAAGTTCTCCATTAAGATGTCATCCTAAACCTCGTTGAGCTACAACATATCAATCAATTTAGAATACTTCATATATTTTGATTGATGATGGTTGTATGTGGATTCTACTATGTTTGGGTGAAAAGTAGAGAGTCTTTTCAATTTCTTCTTAATCTGAAATCTCTTTCTAGCAGAGACTTAGAAACGTGCAGATTCAGTGCAACATGGAGTTAAACTCTTATGCATACTCAAAAAGTGTTGGAGTCAGATCCAATCTTGCTCTACTAGAGGCTTGATGGTGTACTTGAGGTGCATGAAATGCTCCTTCAATGTATTTCATAGCGCTTTCTAATTCGTTGTAGCCATATACTATCGGTGAATCACTGATCAGTCCACCCAAGGGGGTACCTGAGGTGGTGATTAGATGTGTGTAAGAGAAGCGCAACACCTTCAAACCCAATGGACGTCTAGTGTTTTGGTGTGTACTATGATGGTGGATCATACCATACCATGCAATCATGCTATGGAAGCTTGAGGCGTCGAAAGCAAGAAAAATATACTAGAAAACTTATCCTTTGGGGGGATTCTCGCCTCCTTTATATACTCAGGAGGTGAGTCCAATAACCCAAGACTCTATCCCTAGTCGATCTAGGATTGCCTACCGAATTCAGGTGCTAAATCCCTAATTATAAGGATTCTGATACAAACAAATCTCTTGATATCATATCTAGGGCTTAACTACCTGATAAGGACTCAACTTTTCTTATCAGAATCAAACCCCTATTCATGGGCCATACCGGACGGTCAATGCTGGTCTTGGCCTGCCCTTGATTCGGTCTGATAAGCCCAACTGTGGGGTACCCAGGGGTCATATCCCCAACAGTAGCTCCTGAGCTCTTCTTAGCTTGGTTAAAGAAATCTTTGATAAAACAAGCTGGGAAGAGCTCTTCATTAATCTAGAGCTTTAACATCTTTACTGAACCTTGATATCTTTGAAAAAATTTTGATCTCCTTCTTTCATGTGAGGTCCACCGCATAGGTGCACCCACACAGTGTAGCCCCCGAGCCTCGAGATAAATGGGACATTTAGCTCAAGGGTCCAAGAATATCCTGCAAGAAAAATAATCCTTTGAAATTTTGCTTCACGATCTTGTCTTCTATTGTCGTCGAGACAGTGCTAGGAAAAGGTCATGGCTGAGGCAAGAAATCTGCGATTAACTAGAAGGAGGTTGGTCTTGAATCTTTGAATAAGTCGACGTTCAGCCGCCCGGTCCCTCATCCGCCTGGATGCTTGAGAGGATGGAGTTCTTTGGGTCCGAAAACCCTCGAGCACATCAGCTCCCAGGTGCTCATACCTTTGGTCGAGCGAGCCCCCAAGCGCGAGAATCCTTGAGTGCGCATGAAGATCTTCGAGCATACGCGAGCCCTCGAGCGGGAGAGTCTTCGAGCGCATGTGAGCCCCCAGGTATGGGGCCCACTTGCATAGGAGATCTCAACCACTGCGGACTCCACCCAGTGCGCCAAAAATGTTGTTTCATTATTCCTTCCCCTATCCATAGTTAATGTGTGGAAGATGAATAGGCTAAAAAGATATCCTGCCTCTGACAAAGCCATGCACAGCATGTAGAGTACTGGTGAAGATAAGGCGGTGAGAACCACTCCGTCTTCTTTGCCATAAAGTGCACGGCAATCTAAGCGGCGTTCACCATAGCCGCAGGAGTGGGTACTTAGGGGAACGCCTCCATTTAAGCCAACGTCCCTTGGGTTTTGCAACAAGACGCTCCCTCGGCTCCGTTTCTTCTGCTTCCCTGTTAAGATCCCTTCTTTTCTACACCTGCAAGGGAGGGGTTGTTGATGTCGCTTGTTGCTCTATGAGTCCATGGTGTGCTGGTTCTACCACAAAAATGACTATTCTAGTCTCAAGATTTCAGGTTCGTCCAGTATATTTAGCCTTGCGTGAATCTGTTTTGCCTTCACTTGTATGGTGCGTGACTCTTGGCTTTAGCATTGTAGTAGGATGTCATATCCTTTTCGAGACCTTTCTATGGCATAGATCTTTCTGCTAACATGCTATCATTTGGCGCTCTCATGCTGCCTATCTTGATGTCTGGATGCCAAGATAGAGGCTTGATCCTGTGGGAGGAGCTGGAGACATCCACCGACGTAGGAACCCTAGGACGGTTTCTGACCCCACCGTCAAGGCCGAGTCAATACTGCTCTCCCTTTGTGCTGGTCTCTCAGGGTCGGTGACTATCTCCTTCAGTTAAGACAAGGATTGTGTGGAGTCGCTACTGCCATAGTAGCAGCCCCCGGGATCCTCGGTACTCATAGCGGTCATGATAGGTTGATGTTGCATCGCGCGGAGTTGTTGTGAGAACCTCGGTGCTCATAGCCATCACATTTGCTTTGCAGAATGCTGTCTCTGGCTGTCAGGGTACTTTTTTCTTCTTTTGATTGAAGGAGGCTCCGTCCCCTTCTTTGAAGTAGCATAGTTGTTGCTGTGTCCCCTTCTTTGAAGTAGTCTAACTCCTGTAAAAGATTAGTCCTTAAGAAATAAAGGTGCTTTTAAATTCGCATTACACATCTTGTACCGTTCGTCATGTGTTTTTTACCACCCACATGGTGTATGTCGGCGAAGTCGATGAAGATGCGAGACTGCGGATGTACAGCTAAGTAGCTGACCCTCTCCTAAGTCCAGTTGTGTATATGGAGACCATATGTCACCCAACTCATAGGGGGATGTAGTCTGCATGGGTTGGTAAGTTCTTCAAAGATGCAAGCTTACGGGTGTATGACAAAAGAGTCAACCCTCTCCTAGGTCCGGTTGCATGCACGGCAGCCATCAGGCGCCCAACACAAAAGAGGATGTAACCAGCATGGGTCGGCAAGTTCCTCAGAATGCACAATCACGGGTGTGTGACTAAAGAGTCGACCCTATCCCCGATCCGGTTGCATGCACGGTGGCCATCTGGTACCCAACGTGGAGGGGGATGTAATTAGCATAGGTCGGCGAGAATAATGCTCGGCTGTAGGTGTACGGCCCCGAGGACTGACCCCTTCCTAGCCTAGTTACATGCCTGGGGCAAAGTAGTCAGCGAGGTCGGTGAGAATAATGCTCGACTGTGGGTGTACAGTCCGAGGGTTGACCCCTTCCCGACCTAGTTGCATGTCTGGGGGGAGTAGTGGCAGGGTTGATGAAGAAACGGCGCCACGGGGTCGATGAGTGCCTGGACATGTATCATCAATAAAGGTTATTTAATCAAAGTACTGTTAGGCGTAAAATCAACGAAGGTGCTCGATGTTCTAGGAGTTTGGTACTGTTTGTCCATCTTCTTGCATTAGTATGTACGCCCCTGGTCTGGTTACTTCAGAGATAATAAAAGGTCCTTCCCAGGGAGCAGAGAGTTTGTGCATCCCGACGATTGATTGTACTTGGTGAAGTACCAAGTCACCTACTTTAAAGCTTCTATTTTACACATTACGGTCATGATATCGCCGAAGGGTTTGTTGATACCGATCTGACTGCACTTTGGCTGCTATCTGGGCTTCTTCGATGGAGTCGATGTCTTTAGCCCTTGTCTGCTTCGTGGTTCCTTTATCGTAATATTAAACTCAGGGGGAGTTGTGTAACATATCGCTCGGGAGGATTGCTTCAGAGCCGTAGACCAGGAAGAAGGGTGTCTATCCCGTGCTCTGGTTTGGCTATGTGCGGAGCCCCCAGAGTACTGTGGGTAGTTCTTAGAGCCACTTCTCGGTGTACTTCTGCAAAGGATCGAAGATTTAGGCCTTTAAACCTTGGAGGATCATCCCGTTGGCACACTTGCACTGTCCATTGGCTCGAGGGTGGGTGACTAAGGCATACTTGACCTCGATTAATCGTTCCTCACAAAAATCCCAAAAATCGCTTGCTGTGAACTGAGTCCCGAGGTCGGTTATTATTTGGTTTGGGACGCCAAACCGATAAGTGATTCCTTCGATGAATTGTGCCACTTTTTTGACCGTGTAGTTCTTCAGAGGCATGACTTCTATCAACTTGGTGAACTTGTCGATGGCTACCAGGAGCCGATTGATGCCCTAGGGAGCCTTTTGAAAAGGCCCTACCATATCGAGTCTCTAGTAAGAGAATGGCCAAGTTGGTGGAATTGTTTGAAGGGCTTGAGTTGGGAGGTAGCTTTGCTTGGTGAAGAATTGGCAGCCTATGCACCTTTTGACTAATTCTTTGGCGTCGCTGTTAGTTGTCGGCCAGTAGAAGCCTAATAGGAATGCCTTACTGACTAGCATCCTTGCCCCAACATGATTGCCACATGCCCCTGCATGAACTTCATTAAGGATTTAGGGGCCCTCGCTCGGCAAGATACACTTTTGGAGTACTCTTGTTGAAGCCACGCGCTTGTATAGTTTATCCCCAATGACTACATATTGCTTGCTTCATCTCGTTAGTCGTTCAGCCAAGGTCTTGATTTTTGGAACTGTGCCTTTTAGAATGTGGTCGATGAAGGGCTATCGCTAGTCATTGGTATCCTCAAGCATGGCGACGATTGCTGATGGGCTAGCATTTTGGTGCACGTCATCCTGAATCGATGGTTTGGTGAGCTCTTGGATGAACACGCCTTTGGAGACCATCGCCTGAGAAGAACCAAGGTGGGCCAGGGCATCAGCTAATGAATTTTCGGACCTCGGCGCAATAAGCGTCCATCTTGTCACTAGTGCAAGACTAGTCCTTGTTGACCTAGCTAATAGCCAGCTTGGAGTCTCCATAAACCATGAGCCATTTTACCCTGAGGGATACAGATATCTGGAGGCCATGTATCATGGCTTCATATTCTGCCACGTTGTTTGAAGCTTTAAACAATAGCTGTAGTATGTAACGCAGCTCTTCTCCTTTTGGGGATATGAGGACAATTCCTGCGTCGGTGCCATCTATGCTAAGAGAGCCATCGAAGTACATTGTTTAGTATTCTTTTTCTTCTCGGCTCGAGGGTAGTTGTATCTCGGTCCACTCGGCAATGAAATCGGCCAGAGTTTGTGATTTTATGGCGCTGCGAGAGTGAAATTCCATCGTGTATTCCCCCATCTTGATGGCCCACTTTACGATTTGCCCTGTGGCATCTCGATTGTGTAGTATGTCGCCCAGAGGATATTATATCATAACGATGATCTTGTGGGCTTGGAAGTAATGCTTTAACTTCCTAGCGATAAGCAGGACGGCATAAAGGAGCTTCTGTACTTGTGGATACCTTGCTTTTGATAGGCCAAGGATTTCTGATATGAAATATACTGGCCTTTAGACTAGAAAGACATGTCCCTCTTCGAGCCATTCAACTACTACGGCCATGCTGACGACATTGGTCGTGGTGGTGATGTAGAGGAGGAGAACCTCTTCTAGATTTGGAGCCGTGAGGATTGGTGGTGAGGTAAAAATTTTCTTTAGTGCGAAAAATGCCTCATCGGCCTCGGCCGTCCATTGAAAATTTTCCTCCTTCTTCCATAATTTGAAGAAGGGAGCTCCTCTTTCCCCTAGACGAGAGATAAATATCCCGAGGGCTATAATGCAGCCGGTGAGCTTCTAGACTTTCTTGGCATTGTTGGGTTTTTCCAACTTCATTATTGCCACTATTTTATCTAGATTGGCCTCAATGCCCCGGTTACTGACGATGAAGCTGAGTAGTTGCCCAGACGGTACACCGAAGACATACTTTTTAGGATTAAGCTTCCATCAAAACTTTCACAGGTTAGTGAATGTCTCAGCAATATCACTGATGAGATTGTCTCCTTCTCTGGATTTTATGACCACATCATCGATATATGCCTCAACGTTACGGCCGATCTGCTCCGAGAGACATCGCTGGATGGCCCACTGATATACTGCTCCTGCATTTTTGAGGCCAAAAGGCATGGTTGTATAACAGTATGCTCCAAAAGGTGTGATAAGGATGTTTTCTCCTGGTCTTCTTCTTTAAGGTTGATATGGTGATAACCGGAGTGACAATCGAGGAAGCACAGGAGGGAGCATCCTGTCGTTGAATCAACGACTTGGTCTATCCGAGGTAGCCCAAAAAGATCCTTTGGACAGTGTTTGTTTAGGTCAGTGTAGTCAACACACATTCACCATTGTCCTGTCTTCTTCCTTACCAGGACAGGATTAGCGAGCCATTCAGGATGGTAAACTTCACGGATGAATCTGGCTACTAGGAGGCAGGCGATTTTGACTTTGATTGCCTCTTTCCTATCTTGGGCAAACCTCCGTGACTTCTACTTTATTGGCTTAGCAGTTGGATATACGTGGAGTTCATGCTCGATTAGCTCCCGAGGAACCCCAGGCATGACGGAGGGCTTCCATGCAAAGATATCCATATTGGAGCATAGGACGCTGATGAGCGTGATTTCCTATTTAGGGTCGAGTCCTGCCTCGATGGTTGCGGTCTTTGTCGGGTCGACGTCGGAGAGGGCAATCTTCTTGTTGTTCGAGGGTGTGGGAGAGATCCCCGCAGTGGTTGCTGCCTTGGCTAGAATTTCCGAGGCCTCGAGAGGATGCGCTCAAACTTGCCTAAGGGTTTCCTCTATTCGAGTTGATAGGTCAACAGCCTCAGCCAGGATGAGACTGTCTTTCTCACATGCATGAGAGGTACCGATGTTTTCCCAAACAGTGATAACTCCACTAGGACTCGGCATCTTGAGCATCAAGTACGGGTAGTATCCAATGGCCATGAACTTGGCTATGGACGGCCTTCTGAGGACGGCGTGAAATGGGATGTTATATTCCGCGACCCAGAAGGTGATATGCTTGGTCCGATAATGAAATCAAGAGCCAAACGTGACCAGTAGACTTATTGAGCCGAGTGGTATCGAGCTTTGCTCGGGTATAATACCATAAAATGGAAAGTTGTCCTCCTGTTGGAGGCTGTTGATCAAGATGCTAAGATCGATGAGGGACTAGTGAAAGAGAATGTTTAGTCTGCTCCCTCTGTTGATCAAGACCTGCCTTATGCGTACTTTGAGTATCACTAAGTCAACAACTAGCGGCCAGCGCCCGATCTTCGGGACATGTGTTCATTGGTCATCTCGAGAGAAGGTAATCGGGACGTCCGACCTCTGCAGCTATTGGATCTCCTCGAACCCTGTGGTATTGATGCGTTGGTCTAGAATCTTTTGTTGCCGTTTAGTTTTGGCTAATGTGGGGCCTCCGAAGATGATATTCACCATCTTATGAGGCTCTTGGAAATCGTTGTTGTCTTGAGGTCGACTATCCTTCCTCGGGACATCATCATCGTCATGGTGTCTTTTGCCTTGGTGGGGATTACCGCTGGATTCTTTGGCGAGTACATCTTATAAAGAATAGCATTTGCGCATGGTATGCTTTCCCTTTGGATGAAATGGATAGGGTTTGTCGAGTTCCTCTAACATGGCCTCGTCTTCCTAGCGTCGTGAACTGTAGGTTACCGCCAAAGTTCTTTCCGTCTTCTTTTTTTGCTCTTGCTTGCCTTGAGAGGATCTCGGTCAGTCATCCTCTCATCGAAGGGATTGAGGACGGTCATCTCTGTTCTGACGAGATCAGCTCTCGTGGCATGATCACTCTATCTTTTTCCTTTGAGCATCTTCGTAGTCGACGTAGCTTTCTGCAATAGAGATCATCCGGGCTATAGTTTTTGGCTTCTTTCTCACGAGGGCTCCGTGCAACTCGGAGGAGCGGTGCAGGGCGTCGATGAAGCAATTAATGATGTCCTGATCGTTGATGTCCACGACCGTAGTCCTTTTCTCTAAGAACCTTTGGATAAAGCTATTGAGCATCTCATCCTCCTTTTGCCATAGTTTTGCATGTCGTATCGAGTCTCGGGCTTCTACCACGTTCCTTAATAGTTATTGATGAAGGCTGAACGGAGTTGTGCCAAAGAATCGATAGAGTTCCTTGGTAAGCTTGAGAGCCAGTTGTTGGCGGACGAGGAGAGCATAACTAGAAGGTAGTTAGCCATGACTCCTTTGTCTCCTCCTACCACATGAACGGTGGTGTAGTAGAGTCATAGCCACTACGAGGGATCTATTTTATCATCATACGGTTCGATTCCCATTGGGTGGAAGGACTTCAGCCATCTGACTTGCCTTAGGCGCCAAGTGAATGTGGGGAAGCCACTGTGGTCATCTCGGCTTTCGCTTCTTCTACCATTGCGAGGATTGTGACCTTCCGTCGAATCATCATGATCGACGCTGTTGCCAAACCTGTTCCGTCTTCCTGGGGGCAGCGGTAGTAGGTGGTCACCGCGCGGGCTATCAACGGGTGGGTTTTGGCTGTGCGACGGTTGATATCGGTCCTGGCCATCACCCTCCTTGTCTTCTGGGAGAGGAGTTGGTGGTTGGGTCGAAGCCAAAGCCAGAGTGTTGATCTGAGTCGCTATTGCCTGATCTAGCGCTTTCGCTCGTCATAGCTCTGGAGTCTCAGGAAGAGAGCTGAGAGCCCTCCAATGGCCATCAGGTTGGCGACTAGAGTTTTGAAGACTTTCTCTCCATTGAACTCCAGGGTGAATTCATCTTCAAGGTTTCGGTAGACCCCATTGTCTTGTTCAATCTGATTGCCTTCGACACGACGCCACCTCTCGCTACTGGTTGTGGATAGTGCCTCCTCTGCCATCATGACAAGATTGGCCGAGAACCACCTATTATCTTCAAATTTGTCGAGCCACCTGGACTCTGCCCATCGGCG
This sequence comes from Zizania latifolia, assembly GCA_000418225.1. Classification (NCBI taxonomy): domain Eukaryota; kingdom Viridiplantae; phylum Streptophyta; class Magnoliopsida; order Poales; family Poaceae; genus Zizania; species Zizania latifolia. The sequence goes on along the minus strand of KE372953.1, from coordinate 159,344 downwards.
CTGAACCATCCGACCTTTCTTGCCGAAGGAGATGATGTAGTGCTCGGGGCTATCCGGATCCCGAAGATGACCAGACCATCCATTTTGTCCGGCCATCCATCTTGTCAAGGGGCCCAATAGGACGAGCCATCCTGCCGGATCTTCGACAAACGTCAGGCTCCTAAATACGAAGATGGAGCCAGTGGGAACAAGAAAATCCAAAGGAGGTGCCATTGGATACAAGCGAAAGTGACGCGATCCCATACCTGGTGTGCCAACTGTCGGTGAATCACTGATCAGTCCACCTAAGGGGGTAACCGAGGTGGTGATTAGATATGTGTAAGGGAAGCGCAACACCTTCAAACCTGATGGCTGACTCTAGAATACAAGAGCCAAAGTTTATACTGGTTCAGGTATCTCGAAGGATAATAGCCCTACGTCTAGTGTTTTGGTGTGTACTATGATAGTAGATCTTACAATACGACGCAATCAAGCTATAGAGGCTTGAGCGTCAAAAGCAAGAAAAATATGCAAGAAAACTTGTCCTTTGTGGGGTTCTCTCCTCCTTTATATACTCAGGAGGTGAGCCCAATAACATAGGACTCTATCCCGAGTCGATCTAGGATTGCCTACCGAATTCGGGTGCTAAATGCCTAATTATAAGGATTCTAGTACAAATAAATCTCTTGATATCATGTCTGGGGCTTAACTACCCGATAAGGACTCAACTTTCCTTATCAGAATCAAACCCCTGTTTATGGGCCATACCGGATGGTCAATACTGGTCTTGGCCTGCCCTTGATCTGATCTGATAAGCCCAACTGTGCCATACCCAGGGATCATATCCTCGACATATATTGATCCTTTAAAGTGGAGAGAGATTTGTCAAAGTAAATAAACTACTTGGTCATTTTCATCCAGCATGGGACAGGTTCATTATTGCCACATGGCCTATGGTGTTGTGGAGCTTCTTGCTCTAGACACGATCCAAACATCCAATGCCTAGGTGAGATAGTTGCAGCCATCTATACTTTTCTTAGTGAACTGCTTGGTCACGATGCAAGTCTTCTATGATGCACATGTTACTTCTAGTAAAATTACATCAAATTGCTAAATAGAGACATGAATATTTTTCCTATAATGTTTTAGTATTTTCCTATGCAATTCTATATTTATTGATAATTAAATGCATACAGGCAATTAAAAATAGTAAAATAGTAAAGCAGTAAATAGGCACAGAAAATATTGCTCAAAAAGAAATATAGATGCGAAATTCAAATTCCAGATGTCCTTTTATGCAAGGAAAAGGTATTTTTAGAAATTTCATTTAATCCGAGGGCCTCTGTGCAAAATTCATATTTTCTATGCGATCTGTTAGAAATCCCGGGGCCTCTGCGCTAAATTCATATTTTCTGCGTGATTTTTTAGAATCTAGGGGCCTCTGCGCTAAATTCATATTTCTACGTGATTTTTTAGAAATCTAGGGTTAAAATGTAAAATTATCTTTTTCTCTTTTCTTCTTTCTTCTTTTATTCTTTCTTCTTTTCTTCTTTTCCTTCTCCCTTTTCTTTCTGGCCACTGGCCCATTAGGCCCATACGAGGGTGGTGGCTAAGGTTCCCACCCCTAGCCACCAACTTCATGGCAGTGGAGGGGGTGGGACGGCGGCCGGCCACCGATGGTGA
>KE372953.1:122381-157466 GCA_000418225.1 Zizania latifolia | reverse complement strand
CGGCAGCCGGTGGCCATACGGGGTTGCGTGGAGTCATGGGAGGATACACGGGGCGGTGGCGTGTGGGGGCCAGCAGGCAGCGGTCGTGCCATGCCATGTGGTGGGCATGCAGCGACCGGACTATGCCACACCGCATGTGTGCGGCGCTGAGAAGACGGTGGCCATGCCATGCTATTCCATGTGATAGGAAGCAGTGTTTTTTGATAGATGCGTTGTGTGGCAGGTGGCAGCGGCATCGACTCATGTGGGAGCTCATGGCAGCATGGCCTGCCATGTGGGGCAGCGGCAGGGATGGCAAGGAGTGATGGCTAGCTTTTGCAGAGCGCACGATAAGGAGCGCTCGACGTCCTGCGCCGTGTGGCAGCGGTGGGGTGCTGCCCACATGGTCAGATTCATCGCTAGGAGCACGGTTGTGTGACAAGCGGCCATTGGGTGGCACTGCCTCGTCACCGTTTGGGGCGGCTGGCCTATCAAGACCATGCTGGACAACGTGGCAGTGGCTAGCGGCCAGCACTATCGCATCGTCGTTCTGGGCGGCTGGCCTAGCAGGGCCATGTGGGACAGTGCATTGACACGCCGTGTTCTCATAGCAGTTCAGATCTAATCTGTAAAAATAATCTAGCAAGTCTATTTAGAGACAAAAATTAAATCACATATGTACTTTCATGTTGGTAAATCGTTGTTATAGATCGGTTCCCCCATAGAGAGCTTCATAATGTTAACATGTTGAGGAATTCTGCTACCGTATGTAGTATAGAGCTTCAAGACAATAAATAAGAGACAGAGTATGTAGGGGAAAAGCTGAATTTCTTTATTCCTCAGATTCAACTGTATACAAATGAGGAGAAAACCCCTATATTTATAGGAAAAAACCCTAAGAGATAGATGAGTCCACAGTATTGTCGGTGAATCACCGAGCAGTCCACCCAAGGGGGTACCCAAGGTAATGAATAGATGTTTAAGGAAGCGCGGCACTTTCGAACTCGATGGTCGACTCTAGGAAACAAGAGCCAAGCTTTATAATGGTTCAGGCCTCTGGAGGGATAATAGCCCTAAGTCTAGTGTTTTTGTATATTATATGGTGTCTAAGCTTATAAAGCATGAACAAACGAAGAATAACTTGCCTGGATGCTAAAACCCTTATTCTCTAGGGGGTGCCTCTCCCTCATATACTCAAGGGACGAGCCCAACAACTCAGGACTCTACACCGAGTCAGTTTCCCTGATATCTAAGTTCACGTACCAAACTCGGGTGCTAATTCCCTAATTACAAGGATTCTTGTACAAACATATCTCATATACCGGATCTATGATTCGGTTCCCAAATAAGGACCTAATCTTCCTTATCAGGACCAAACTTCCTTCATGGGCCATACCGGACATCAATGCTAGACTTGACCTGCTCTCGGTCTGGGCTGATAGCCCAACATGAGGTATCCAGGGGTCATATCCCTGACAGTAGCCCATGAGCTCTTCTTAGCTTGGTTGAAAGTCTTTAGCTGATCAAGCTAGGAGGAGCTCATCTTTCAACTTGAATCTTTGTATTTAACTGAAATCTGATAATCTTGAAAAGAGAACTTTAGTTGTCTTTTTCGTGTGATGTGCACCCACACGGTGTAGCCCCCAAGCCTCGAGTTAAATGGAACATTTGGCTCGAGGGTCACAAAGTATCTGAAGCTTGAAACTTTTCATGTTCTTTGATCTTGGTAATCCCTTGAAGTCTTCGGATGAACCATACGCATGTCTTGTCCTCGAGAATCGCTAGTGCTCGGGTAGAGTTTGCTTGTCAGGAGAAGACAACCATCAGGGTTCTAACTGAACAAGACCTCGGGCGCAACTGACCTCGAGCCCCTGACCCCCCGGGTGTGCAAGGCCACGGGCGAATGAGCCCCTGGTCTCCCGTGGAACTCAAACACCGCAAGCTCTGTCAGTCACTTTTAAAGTTGGTGTAAAATGTTGTTTTTTGGTCTACTCTGCCCGCAATTAATGCGTTAAAGTTGAGGGAACAGGTAGGCATCTCTGTTTTGATTAGCGCAGGTGTAGGCATCGAGCACAGATAGAGAGGTGGAACCATCGTGTCCACGCAGTCGTGAGACACGCATGATAATCTAAGCGACGTCACCCTGTGGCGATCATGGCTAACGTCATGGCAACGACGGTGCTTTTATTTAAATTGCTTGCCTTCTTTTGCCCCTACTCAAAGCTTCTGCTCAGGATTTCCCCACTGTACATCATTCTCCCTTTCACCACCAAGCTATCCACCGCCTTTCTCTCACACCTCCTATAGCTTCCAGCGTCCTGAATCACCCTACAAGCTGGTGAGAGTCACTGTCGTCGATGGAGCGGCTCTCTGCTCTTGAGGCGCTATGGTTTCTGCCAGTCTGATCTATTTTGAGATGGCGGGCAGTGGTGGGGGAGCGCTACCTGACGCTGGCCGTTAGTGAGGTGGTGCTTTCTGAGTCTTCAGTCCTTCACGGGCTCAAGTTTCCCACTCACCCTTTCCTCCGTGGACTCCTCCACTACTACTAGGTCACCCTCACCAACCTAGACCCAGGCTCCGTCCTCCAAATCTCAGTCTTCATCCATCTTTGTTAGGTGTACCTAGGGATGGAGCCACGCTGGGACCTTTTCCAACCCTTCTTCCACCTCTGCCTAGCCATGGAGTAGGGGGTGGTTAGTGGTGTGGTGCTCGAGTTGTGTGAGGAAAGGGTGGCTGAGTACTTGGAGATGCCACTCACCGCTCTGAACAAGAACTGGAGTGCATACTAGTTTTATGCCGTGAATCTCACAGCAGGCCTTCCCCTAAAGTTGATCACCATCCATAGGTCTTCGAGTGTTGGGAAGACCAGAGCTGGTGGTGTATGGGAATGTGGAGGCTACGCTAGCTGAAAATATAATTTTCTACCATGCACACTAGGATATCTTGCTAAGATAGGGTCCATAGATCGTTACCACTTGACGTGCAGAGCAGCAGAAGAAGTATTGGAGTAGCAAGCCGATCCAACACACGTGCGTCGATGTGGTCAGGAACAAATTTGTGTCCTTGAGAAGCCGATCAACGTCCTCAGGAACTCCTAAGGACTTCTCCCGAGGACTCCTTCAAGCCGATGACTGTCCTCGGGAGGTAACCGATGATGCCACCAATCCAATTAGCGATGCCGATGCTAATGCGAAGTAGAATGGCAATGCCTCTACTTGTATCCATACATCTAGGGAGGGAACACCGACTGGTGGTGTACTAGCACCTAGGCGGTCAACGAGATAGTCAGGCTCTCGAGAGGTGGTCGCTAGGGTTTGTTCTTAGTAGCTAACAACTTAGCACGAGGAACACATCAGCATGCGAGGTAAAAAGAACTCTTCCCTATGCCCTGCACCCTCATATATATATATATATATATATACGTCCTAGCTTGGGCCCTAGCAGACCTAACCAGGACTCTACTCGGATCCCTATACAATAAGTTTGGATCTCTATCCAAACCATTTGGATGTCTCTCCAAATTGAGCCCAATTCGAATCCTATTCGAATCTAGTGTTATAACCCATTAAGTGTGTGACCCTATAGGTTCACGTATAGCTTGGTTAACATGTGGAAACTCCTTTCCAATACTATGTTAATAGCGGACTCTAGTAAAGCATATTAACCCAAGTATACGTAAAGATCATATCGGCTAAACCTTATAATATTTCATATGTACATGTCCCTTTGCCTTACGATATTGATCGAGCACAAGGTGAGATTTGTGCCATCCTATCAATAGCTCGATCCTCTCTTGATCTCCGTATTGGGTTAAAACTTGTGATTAACTCCTTAATGATGTTGGTATGGCCATGCACTTCCATAATCCATTACATCGAGGGGCCCAGAGATATCTCTCCCATAAGAAGGGGCAAATTCCATCTTGATCACTCACATCTCACTACATGTTTCATAGCATACCCGAAGACCACTTTTATAACTACCTAGTTATGGAGTAGCGTTTGGTAGACTCAAAGTAAGCTACTACATATATTGGAAACCATGATGATCTAAGGTCTAAGGACTTTCGTAAACACTACTGAGACCAACTGATGACACACGGAATCTCAACAGTATCTCATAGTGGGTCTATCCAACATATGTTCTCTAACATATGTCCATGTTATTGAGTTGGTATCTCCATACCCATGATCCATGAGACATGATTATCAATCAATGCACATGCCGATCTCAATCATATCTATTCCACATATGACTTATATCCAATCAGGGATTATTTAGAAATAGTCACATTATGAGTCTCATAAACAAATCACTTATTTGTTGATCCATAATGATAATCTATTTTAAGGAAAGTAGCTTTATTTTATAAACAAAGGATGCCACGTTTAACATCTTCATGTTGTCTCTAGGGTATAATGCTAACAGGCGGCCTAGGTTGGACTAGGTCCAGATCTGGCAGCTAAGGTGTCATGGCTTCGGCGCGAGGGGTTGAGTGGGGTTGCATTGTTGCTGTGAGCTTCCTGATGTGGCGAACCCCTCAACTGAAGGCGCGGGCGTTGCCAGCGTACGAGGCATTTGGCCCCTGGGACCTTTCTGTTCCCATGGCAGATTGGATGATGAAGGCAGAGGTCGTCGGGCTCCTCCACCGCTTTTTTAGCGGGGAGCCCGCCTTTCCGCCGACTATGGGGTTTGCGGTCTATAATGCCTTGAACCCATGACCGCAGGTTAGTCTCTTTTGTCATTTTGATGTTGCTTGCCTGATTTCTTTATTGACGCTCAATCACCCACATGGTGTGGCATGGCCATGTCACAGGGCAATGTCGTGTTCTTTTTGCGACCACCGTGCCTTGAGCTTTCGTCGAGTGCCATCCTTCCTATCGGTGCTCTGCGGTCGGGTGTTTCTGCACTGCCTACCTCGATTCTTAAGCGATCGGATGGTGCACTGGTCGAGCCGAGCCAGCGTAGAAAGTTAGTGGTGACCATTGATGCGATCTCCCCTATCCCCGATGCCATAGCGGCCCTGGCCTCGTCCTCGGTGAAGAAGGTGGTGCGACGCCAGTTCGTGAGCTCGTGTCAGCCCATGACTGGGTAAGCTTCCATTCTTTCTGCGTTCATGTTGTAATATGTTTGAATGTATTTTGACTTTTGATTCTTCTCACTTTTTAGGACCTCGACAGGTGTCATGCTTTTGGGGGTTATTGCAACATCGTCTCCCCCGATGGCACCGGCGGTTGGTGGAGATGCTGCAGGAGGAGATGCTGCAACTTCTGCGGTGGGGGTTGTCAGGCTGACGATGGTGGGGGTGGTAGTTGTTGAAGATCTGGTGGCCTGAACTGCCATGGATGCACTGTGGGATGCTTTTACGGTTGTCGAGGTAGTGGTGTTGAATGCTGTTGCCGGTCGAGCTGGAACGTTCTTCCTCTTTTTCCTCGACCCAAAGCTATGCGTGGGTGTTGATGTTCCCCCTCTTTTTTCTTCTTCCCGAGTCAGGCATCATGATTAGTCTGAGGCACGAATCACGGAGCTTGAAGCCGAGGTGGGGAAACTGAAGGTGGAAGGGAGCCAAACCTGATTGATGATCCACCACTTCCGCTTTCTTCTAGGGGATGATTTTTATGTCCGGGTGACTTGAGCAAGAATATTCCCGAGAAGGTTGAGGGCCTTGAGGCGATGCTTCGAGTCTTCATCGGAGATGTGGCATGCAATGGTGCTGAGTATGCCTTGGCTTGCGTGGCACATCATCCTATCTTGGACCTCAGGCCATTGGCTTCTGGAACTCTCGCGGGTGTGTCCCTAGTGAGATCCTTGTGCTCTATTGAGAGATAGAGGAGCTTGTTGCGGCGATGGCCGTAGACCTCCATATTTTTCCTTCCGATGAAGATCTAAAGCAGACATCCTCTCCTTCGGAGTAGTATAGTTTCTGTAAAAAGCGATCAGTTAGACTTAACTTGTAAAGAGAAACTTTGTCCTTTGCTAATGGAATCATCTTTTGTATTGAAATTGCCATGAGCCAGAGTTGTTGACGTCCTAGGGAGGCTTTGATTTGGTTGTAGTGTACTCGACGCAGGCACTTGACGTTGGGCGATGTGAGACCTTGAGAGCTTTTAGACTCTAGAATATGAGTTAAGTTATGTACATAGCCGAGGTCAAATCCTGAGCCCCCGGTGTAGGCATGCAGTTGTAGGCATCATGGGTCTTGCTTTGTCACCCACATGGTGAAACGGAATCCTGCAAACCAGCAATGTAGGACGTACCTTGGTGGAGCGTGGCATGACTGTTGGTGTTTAGCTAAAGAGCTTACCCTCTTCCTAGGCCGATTGCATGCACGGCGACATGATAAGTGCCCAACCTGGCGAGGGGTGTAGTCAGCGAGGTCAACGAGATCGGCGAAGATGTGTGACTGTGGGTGTATGGCTAAAAAGACTACCCTCTCCTGGGTCCGATTGCATGCACAGTAGCCTTCTGGTGCCTAACTCGAAGGGGGATGTAGTCGGCATGGGTCGGCGAAAAAAATGCTCAACTACGGGTGTACAACTATAAAGCTTACACCTTCCTGGCCCAGTTGCATGTCTGGGGGAGAAAGTAGTCGGTGAGGTCAGTGAAAAGTATGCTCGACTGCGGGTGTACAGCTATAAAGCGTACCTTCCTGGCCCAGTTGCATGTCTAGGGCTGGAAGTCGTCGGTAGGGTTGGCATAGGACTGTCCTAGAGTCACTGAATATTGGGGCATATCTGTTTATTGATAAAACAGAAGAAGATGGTTACAATAAAAAGTTAGGCATAAAATCGATGAAGGTGCTCAATGATACATGAATTGGGCACTGCTTGTTCGTCTTCCTGTATTAGCCTATAAGCCCCGGGTCTCGTTACCTCTGACACAATAAAAGGACCTTCCCAAGGAGTGAAGAGTTTGTGTATTCCAACGGTTGACTGTACTTGGCGAAGCACCAAGTCACCAACCTTGAAACTCCTGCTTTATATGTTGCGGTCGTGGTACCATCGAAGAGTTTGCTGGTACTGGTCTGTTTGTATTATGGCGGCTATCTAGGCTTCCTTGAGAGAGTCGATGTCTTCTGCTCTAGTTTGTTCTACCATATCTTCGTCATAGTGCACGACTCGAGGAGACTTATGTAGCATATCAACCAGAAGGATTGCATCAGATCCGTATATGAGGAAGAAGGGAGTCTGACCTGTTCCTCTGTTTGGTTGTGTGCGGAGCCCCCAGAGTACTACAGGTAGTTCTTATAGCCACCTCCTGGCATACTTCTATAGGAGGTCAAAGATTCGAGCTTTTAACCCTTGAAGGATCATCTTGTTGGCGTGCTCACATTATCTGTTTGCTCGTGGGTGTGTGACTGATGCATACCTGACTTTAATTAACCATTCCTCGCAGAATTCCCAAAAGTCATTTACGGTGAATTGAGTCCCGAGGTCAGTGATGATTTTGTTTGGGATCCCAAATCGGTATGTGATGCCCTTGATAAATTTTGCTGCTTTCTTGACTATGCAATTTTTCAATGGCATTACCTCAATCCACTTGGTGAATTTGTTGATTGCCACGAGCAGTCAATCGATCCCCTGCGGAGCTTTCTAAAAAGGCCCTACCATGTCGAGCCCCCAGCATGCAAAGGGCCAAGTTGGTGGGATTGTCTGAAGAGCTTGCACCAATAAATGGTTTTGTTTTGCGAAGAATTGGCATCCGGTGCACTTTTTGACCAGTTCCTTGGTGTTGCTATTGGCCGATGGCCAGTAGAACGCTGATCGAAAAGCTTTGCGAACCAGTGTTCTTGCTCTTGCATGGTTGCCACATGTCCCCGAGTGCACCTCATTGAGGATCTGAAGGCCTTCGCTTGGCAAGACACACTTTTGGAGTACCCTTGTTGACATCGCGTGCTTGTATAACTTATCGTCGATAACGATGTACTATTTGCTGCGCTGGGCCAGGCGCTCGGCTATGACTTTATCGTCTAAAGTTGTGCCTTTCGAGATATAATCTATGAAAGGTTTGTGCCAGTCGATGGCATCCTCAATCATAGCCATGACTGCTTTGACCGTGGCACTAGAGGTGTCGAGGTCATCAGTCTTGATTGATGGCTTGGAAGTAGTGTTTTAATTTCTGAGAGGTAAGCAGAACGGCATAAAGGAGCTTCTGTACTTGAGGGTACCTTATTTTTGAGGGCCTAAGTACCTCTGAAATAAAATACACCAGACGTTAGACTGGGCAAACATGTCCTTTTTCAGGTCGCTCGACCATGATGGCTGTGCTGACGACATTGGTTGTAGCGGTGATGTAGAGAAGAACTTCTTCTTTGCTCAGTGTGGTGACGATGGGCGGTGAGGTCAGGAACTTTTTCAAGGCTGTGAAGGCTTCACTAGCCTCATCTGTCCATTGTAAGTCATCTTCCATTTTTAAGGGTTTGAAGAGTGGAGCCCCTCATTCCCCTAGTCAGGAAATAAATCTCCTAAGGGCAGTCATGCAGCCCGTAAGCTTCTGGATTTTTTTGCATTGTTGGGTTTCTCCATCTTGAATATTGCCGCTATCTTGTCTGGGTGGCCTCGATGCCCTGATTGCTAACGATGAATCCAAGTAATTGCCTGGATGGTACTCCAAAAACACACTTATCGGGGTTGAGCTTCCACCGGAATCTTCGTAGGATGTTGAATGTTTTGGCAATGTCGTTGATTAGGTCATCTTCCTCCTTTGATTTTATTACCATGTCGTCGACGTAAGCCTCAACATTGCGTTCAATCTGATCGGACAAGCATCATTAGATGGCTCGTTGGTATGTTGCCCCTGCATTCTTGAGTCCGAAAGACATGGTGGTATAGCAATACGCGCCGAACGGTGTGATGAAGGAAGTTTTCTCCTGATCCTCTTTCTTGAGGCCGATTTGATGGTACCCCGAATAGCAGTCTATGACCAGATCGATCTGAGGAAGCTCAAAGGGATCTTTTGGGCAGTGCTTGTTTAAGTTGATGTAGTCGATGCACATCCTCCATTGCCCTGTCTTTTTTTACCAGTACGGGATTTGCTAGCCACTCCGGTTGATAGACTTCTCGGATGAATCTAGCCACCAACAATCGGGTAATCTTGGCTTTGATTGCTTCTTTTCTATCCTGGGCAAATCTTCGTAGTTTCTGCTTGTAGGGTTTTGAGGTGGGGAATACGTGGAGGTCAATCAGCTCCCGAGGAACCCCTGGCATATCAGAGGGCTTCCATGCAAAGATGTCTATGTTAGAGCGCAGGAAGCTGCTGAGCACACTTTCCTATTTGGGGTCAAGCCTTGCCCTAATGACCACGATCTTTGGTGGGCCGGCGTTAGAGAGGATGATCTTCTTTGTGTTCGATGGTGAGGTAGAAATCCCACAGGGGGAGGAAGCTTTGGTCAGGACTTCCTAGGCCTCCAGAGGATCCTTCTTGACCTGCCCGAGGGTCTCTTCCATCCGAGACAATAAGTTGATGGCCTTGGCTAGGGCGAGACTATTTTTCTCGTAGGCATGGGATGTACCAATGTTCCCTCGCACAGAGATAGCCCCGTTGGGACCTAGAATCTTGAGCACGAGATAGGGATTGTATCCGACAGCCATGAACTTTGAGATAGAGGGTCTTCCGAGAACGCTGTGGAACGGAACATCATAGTCGGTGACCTAGAATGTCACGTGCTCTGTCTTGAAATTGTCCCAAGAACCAAAGGTGACCGGCAGGGTAATCGAGCCGAGGGGAACTGACCCTTTTCTAGGGATTATACCATAAAACGTTGTATTCTCCTTCAGAAGGTTGTCGACTGAGATGCTGAGGTCGATGATGGATTAGCGGAAAAGGATGTCCAAACTGCTCCCACCATCGATCAGGACCCGCTTCATGCGTACCTTGAAGATCATCAGATCGATGACTAGCGGCCACCGTCCAAGCGTCAGGATGTTGGTCCATTGGTCTTCTCAACTGAAGGTGATCGGGACCTCCGACCATCGCAACCATTGAATTTACTCGAACTCAGTGGCATTAACCCATCGGTCTAGGATTTTTTGCTATCGCTTTGTTTCGGTTGATAAGGGTCCCTCAAAGACGATGTTAACAGTCTTCTGAGGCTCTTGGAAGTCGTTATCACTATGGGGCTGACCGTCTTTTTTGGGACAGTCATCGTCTTCCCAGCGTCACTTATCTTGTTGGGGGTTGCTTCGTGCTTCCTTAACTAGTGTATCTTGTAGAGAGTAGCATTTGCGCATCATGTGATTGCTCTTGGGGTGAAACGGACAGGGTTTGTCCAATTTGCCCTACATCGACTCATCCTCTCGACGACTTGATTTGTAGGTTGCCGCAACGGTCCTTTCTATCTTCCTTTTCTGATCTTGTTTGGGTTGAGAGGTTCTCAACCGATCATCTTCCCATCGGGGGACCACGAGCGATCATCCTTTATCCGTCGAGATCGAGTTTCATGACAAGAAAGTTCAATCTTCTCTCTTCGGGCATCTTCACTATCCGTGTACTTCTTAGCGATAGAGATCATGCGTGCTATCATGGTCGGTTTCTTTCTCATGAGGACCCCGTGCACCTCGGATGAGTGGTGCAAAGCATCGATGAAGTAATTAATTATATCATGTTCCTTGACGTCCACAATGGTTGTCCTTTTCTCAGAGAATCTTCGAATAAAACTTCAAAGAGATTTGTCTTCCTTCTATCACAGTTGATGTAAGTCGTAGTGGGCGCTAGGCTTCTACCACGTCCCCTGATAGTTGCCGATGAAAGTCATACGAAGCTGTGCCCAGGAGTTAATGGAGTTCCTCAGCAGACTAGAGAGCCAGTTGTTCGTGGAGGGCGAGAGCATGACTGGCAAATAATTCACCATTACCTTCTCATTGCCACCAACCGCATGGACGGTCATATAATAGAGCTGCAGCTATTGTGAGGGGTCCGTCTTGCCATTGTATGGTTCAATTCCAGTCGGATAGAACCCTTTTGGCTACCACACTCATCTAAGGTAGTCCGTGAATGCGGGGAAGCCGTTGTGATCGCTTTGACTCTCGTGTCCCCGATGATTGTGTTGGTTCTGTTGACTCCCACCACTACTAGAACTGCTGTTGGTGGTGGTGCTGCTGCCAGCGCTAGTACTTTGGTCATCGTCCGTCCGTCTATAAATTTCTAAACGTATTCTGTTGTTTCATCTCCCTGATACCATTGGATGATCCTTTCGATTGCTGCGTGGACCATCGCTTAAAGGGGACCATCCACGTGATAGGTGGTGTCGACCAAAACTGTCGTCCTCCTTTTCTTGTGGCGAAGGAGAGCGAGGGTGGACTAGAGCCAGTGCTGGCGTATTGATCTGCATCGCTGCTACCTGAGTTAAAGCCTTGGCTCGCTGCAACTCCGGAGTGTCAGGGAGTGAGCCGAGTGCTCTTTCGATTGCCACCAGATTAGCGGCGGTGGTCTTCAAGACTCTCTGACCATCAAACTCCAGGGTGAATTCATCATCGAGATTGTGGTGGACCCCGTCGTCCTGCGTGGCCCTTGCTGCTATGGCACGTCTGCGTCGGTTGTTATTGGAAGAAGACGCATCGCCCTCAGCCATCATGATGAGGTTGGTCGAGGACTATTCGACCGATGATCATCCTCGGGTTTGCCGACGATCTCCGCCCATCGGCGCCGGATGACCCGACCTTTCTTGCTAGAAAACATGACATAGTGCTCGAGGCTAGTCAGAGCCAGACCACAGCCTGGTCGGCCAGCCTGCTCAGGGATCGAAGGGGAGCCGATCCTCCTGAGCTAGCCGACTCGATGCTTGACGCGTGCTGTGACAGGGCAAGCTGCCCCGCTGAGTCACCGGTGAACGTCAAGCTTCTGAACATGAAGATGGAGCCAGCGGGCATGGAAATTTTGGATGGGATGCCATCGGATTCTGGCGAAAATTGCCATGACCCCCTACCTGGTGCGCCAATTGTCGGTGAATCAACGAGCAGTTCACCCAAGGGGTACCCGAGATGGTGAATAGATGTTTAGGGAAGCATAACACTTTCGAACCCGATGGTCGACTCTAGGAAACAAGAACCAAGTTTTATACTGGTTCAGGCCTCCCGAGAGATAATAGCCCTACGTCCAATATTTTAGTGTATTATATGGTGTCTAAGCTTACAGAGCATGAAGGCACGAAGAATAACTTGCCTGGATGCTAAAAACCCTTGTTCTCTAGGGGTGCCTCGCCCCCTTATATACTCAAGGGACGAGTCCAACAACCTAGGACTCTACACCGAGTCAGTTTACCTAAGATTACATACCAAACTCAGATGCTAATTCCCTAATTAGAAGGATTCTGGTACAAACATATTTTTTTATACCGGAAATAGGATTCGGTTCCCAAATAAGGACCTAATCTTCCTTATCAGAAACAAACCCCCTTCATGGGTCATACCGGACTCTAATGCTGGACTTGACCTACTTTCGGTCCAGGCTAATAAGCCCAACGTGGGGTACCGGGGGTCATATCCCCGACAAGTATCTGGAAATTCTGTTTTTTTTTTAAATTAGGGATTCGGTTTCCTAACAGAGAGAAAGGAGTGTATCTGAATTGAACAAAAGAGTAAAAGGATAAATCTGGTATTTCATATGGACTTTTAGATTAAAATTAGAAACAAAAAATCTAATAGGGTAAATATAGAATTTCTCTCATGCTGGTTGACATTTTATCAATTGTAACATATAGGGCTGTATTTTATCTAACCCTGCAATGTATTAGAGTGGCATAATTTCAATTTTCCCATATGCCACGTGTGCGGTTTCTGGAGAAAGCAAAAGTGCATTTGTGCTAAAGAGAGATTAATTAACTTATTCTTTTAAATGAGTGCGGTTTCTGGAGAAAGCAAAAGCAAAAGTGCATCTGTTCTTACTTCCTTTAAAGAAATCGCTTGCCGACTGGGACAAGCGTTTTTCTCTTTAGCATTTCGCACTACTACGAAATTTAATTTTATATATATGTATTTTGGTATTTTAAAGGACAATCATATGTGATATAAAACCTGTGAAATTATTGCATTTATACAGATGGTTGCGTCAATCGTATGTGAAAACTGGATTTTTACAGACATTTGTATAGATCTATACTACTTTTAAAAAAATAGCTAGTGATGATGAATCTGCCACTATCCCTATTTCTACTGTAGTTTTTATAGTTTGCTCCCTGATATTATTTAATATTACTACACAACAACCAATATTTGGCACATATGTAATTAAAATGAGCACTCCAAGCAAAAAGTCAATAACATATATCATATAAATATATTTAATTTATTTAAACAATATTACAAAGCACGGGTAACTTGCTAGTCACTAGTACAGACACAACACATAAACTATCCGTATATAGAAAATAAATTTACATAAATGGCCCACATAAACGACTACAGTGGAAATTGGATAGTCAAAGATCATGAAGACGATCAAGCTCAAATGGCACTTTGCGGCTTTGCCTCCTCGTGCCTGCCTAACTCGTCCTTTTGTTTCTCAACACCGATAGCTCATGTGCCGAATAGTTTGCAGCCCAACAGAATTTTCAAAAATCTCCTTAAAATTGACCGCCTGTATCCTCATATAGGATATGGTATCAATCTAAAAATACTTTCTCGCTAGATTATTTCCTCATAGCAGATCACATATAATTCTCGCTAGATTTTTTAAAAAACTGCATCGATGGACCAATCACTCTCCCGCATGTGTACTTACGCACCGTCGTCTTTAAAAAAACTTCAATCAAGGGTATAGTGATATAGCATAAAGCCTCAAAATTTGATTACTAGTTGAGCCAATTTAGAGTTCATTTATTAGGGTTGGGACTTTTGGAGGCTTTTTCCACTAAATACCTAAATTTAGGGTATGTTTGGGACTACTCTGCTCTACCAAAATCTGCTTTACCCTACGAAATTCACCTAGAGCAGATCTAGAGTAGAGTTGCTGCTCAATTGTGAAATAGCTACACCTGTTTGGTTTGCCAAGTAGATCAAGATTTAGGAATGGTAGGATTTAGTAGAAATGTACTATTTTAGCCGTGAGTTGTTGTGTGTTTTATTTATTGACGTACCTTAATGTAATCATACCGCAATAACAATATTTTGTATTTTTGAACGTAAATAATTCATATTACTCGAGTAGTTCATAAATATTTGTGTAGTAGCACTACATACTTCTTGTCAGGGATATGACCCCCGAGTACTCCACGATAGGCTTACCAGCCTAGACCGAGAGCAAATTAAGCCTAGCATTGAAGTCTGATATGGCTCATGAAGAGGGGTTCGATTCCGATAAAGAATATCGGGTCCTTATCTAACAACCGAGCTCTATATTCGGTATAAAGAAATATATTTATACCAGAATCCTTGTAATTAGACAATAAGAACCCGAGTTCGGTATATAATCCCAGACATAAGGGAAACCGACTTGGGATAGAGTTCTAGGTTGTTGAACTTGCCCCTTGACTATATAAAGGGGATGAGACACCCCCTGAGGGAGGTGGGAGGCTTTTATGCTTTTATAGCTTAAGCTTGTAGTTTTATAAACTTAGACACAATATAATCCAACAAAACACTAGATGTGGGACTATTATCCCTCAGAAGACCTGAACTAGTACAAATCTTGGTTCTCATTATTTAGAGTCGACCATAGAGTTTGAGAGTTCTACGCTTCCCTAGCTCTCTATTCACCACCTTGGGTAGACTGCTCGATAATTCACCGATAGTTGGCATTCCAAGTAGGGGATCGCGGCAATTCTCATCAGAATACAATGGCATCTCCGCATCATCTTTTCACCAGAGCAGGGACGACGTTTGTCCTCAGCGACACCACATATACCACTAACTCAACCGAAAGACTGGTTTCCTTTTACAAGGCACCAGCGGTAGCTCGATCTCCATGCTAGGTCCTTGACCCCTTCACCGCCCGAAAGGCGGATCGGGTCACTGAGCGCCTGACCGATACGGTCATGGAGATGGTGATGAATCAGCTCACTGGCCAGGTCACCAGTCAGGTATCCAACACATCATAGGACAAACGGTGGAGTGGCCAAGCTGCCCAGAATAACTGCATCACCGAGGCTCTCCCACCTGAGCTTGGGAAGACTTCCCTGAGCACGTAGGACGTCGACTCACCGGTCGGCTCACTCAGCCCCATGCCAAAGTGATCGACGAGAGTCCCGCGGTGTTTGAAGCCAGCTCCAGCCAATGCACCAGGTCAACAAGCGCTAAGGCAGAGACTTCTAGAGATCCTAATTGACTTGGCTCCATTCAGAGGTTCATCGGGCCAACATCAGGCGCGGCGGCGCTCCACGAGACCCTGTCACCGAAATCAACTTGATTCAAGAGAGCCTTGCCAGGATGCCCCAAACTAATTAGGAACCTCCTTAAGGGTGGCCTGATCTTCACGACAGTAGGTCAAAAAACTGAAGATAACTTACTGCAAACAGTGGGATAACTAGCTTTATACCTGTCCAAGGTTGGATGCGACCAAGCGACGGGGAGAAGCATGGAAACCGTGAAGACTTCGACTCGATCTCCGAACGACAGCAGAACCACAATCCGGAACTAATCCACATAAAACGATGTAGCCATACTAGAAACCGTAGAGCACGAACACAGGGATCCCAGAGGAATTTCTTCACAAGTCTAAGCAGAACAAGAAAGATTAAAGGTGTGAGTAAGACACTCAGCAGCTCGGCTGCAATACCATCCGGTTTTTAAATTCATAAAAAGTTCATTCTGCAAGGAAAATGAGAAGTATTTATACTAGGAACAACCCTCCTAGCTGAGTATGAAAAGACTCTTAAGATTCTTCAAAAGTTGGCAGCTCGAAGGTCTCTAGAAAGATTTCCCGAACAGCCTCGCATAGCCTTTTAGCTTCTGTGCAGTCTTCACTAAAACAGCCATAACTTTTTATTGGGAAGTCTAAATGATGATCCGTTTATTAGAGATGAAAGTAGACTTGATTATCTTTCCAACCATATGCATTATGGCTATTGAATCATTTCAGGTTGGATCGCCAATCTCTTAGAAGTTGGATTATTGTCAGCAGAAAGAGGTGAAAAGTAACACTGTGGAAGAAAAAGTAACGGACGATCGGACCAGTCTGTAAAGTAACACCACGAAGGAAAAAGTAACAGACGATCGGACCATTGTAAAAAGTAACACCGTGGAGAAAAAAGTAAAGGACAATCGGACCAGTGTAAAATGTAACACCGCGGAGTAAAAAGTAACACCCAACTAGACTGTTTTTATCACTTGTTCTCCATGTTTGTGGCTTGCTCCTCTTCATGAGTAAACCTAAGCAACATCAATATAGAACAATTAGGTAGTATACTATCCTTAGATATGGTGAAATCATAATCAGTTAGGAATGAATTCACCTTCTCTTGTAATTTCTTGGTGCGGCTCCGTGTAAGTGGACCATGATTACGTTCACTTGTGTTAGACGGTGAATGCTTCTCGTGTTCCAACACATGATGATCCAGGATGTCCTCATCGTCTGCCCTCTCTTGAAAAGGAGTCGTCCTTGACTCTTCTATTCCAAAGAACGGAGACAGATCGGAGACATTGAAAATTGGGCTTACACCATATGCACTTGGAAGTTCAATCTCATATGCATTGTCATTAATCTTGCGAAACACTTTGAAAGGACCATCAACGCGTGGTTGCAGCTTGCACTTGTGTTGTTCTGGAAAATGGTCCTTGCTCAAATGCACCCAAACCAAATCTCCAGATTCAAACAACATTTTCTTACGGCCTTTGTTGGCACGTTTCTCATACAGCGTGGTCATCTTTTCTATATTATCCTTAGCACGATCATGAAGTTTCTTGACAAATTCAGCTTGCTTACTTGCATCAAAATTCACACGTTCCTACATAGGCAAAGACAAAAGATCGATGGGAGTAGGAGGTTTGAAACCATATACAATCTCAAATGGACAATACTTAGTGATCGAATGTACCGCCCTGTTGTATGCAAATTCCACATGAGGCAAGCTCTCATCCCATAAATTCAGATTCTTCTTGAGAATAGCTCGCAACAATGTCGATAATGTTTGATTAACAACTTTAGTTTGACCATCAGTTTGCGGATGGCGTGTCGTAGAGAATAGCAACCTTGTCCCAAGTTTTTCCCATAAGGTCTTCCAAAAATTGCTCAAGAACTTGGTGTCACGATCTGAAATAATAGTTCGTGGCATGCTATAAAGTCTCACAATTTCCTTGAAAAACAATTCAGCAATATGTGAAGCATCGTCGCTTTTATGGCAGGAAATAAAATGAGCCATCTTGCTAAACCTATCAACCACAAGAAAGATTGAATCCCTCCCCTTCTTGGTTCGAGGTAAACCAAGAACAAAGTCCATAGAGATATCTTCCCATGGTACACTAGAAATAGGTAGAGGAGTGTATAAACCATGAGGGTGCAAGCATGACTTAGCTTTGTGGCAGGTTTCACAGCGAAGAACATGCTGGGGAACGGGTAGGCTACGCTAGCAAAAACAATACTTTTTCTACCCCGTTCAACCCAGGAACCATGCGAGTAATGGGATCATGGATCGTTACCTCTAGCTGCGATACGCGCTAGGGTAGTAGAAGAAGAGTTGGGGAAGCACATCCTCGATCAACTCCGCCCAGCTCCATCCAATCGCCGGTGCGGAAGACAATGTAGCCTTGCGATCCTCACATCGAGATGATCAGCACCGTAATTGCAGCAACGTCTCTACGATATCCACACGTACAGGGATGGGATCACCTCATACTGGTATGCTAGTACCACGCGCGAGGTTAGGGGAGATACGGCCATAGCCGGTGAGGCCAGGGGAGAGGTGGTGGCTAGGGTTAGGTTAGGGGTGAAAGCAACATCAACAGCAGCAGCCTTTTCGTCATAGCCCCTCCTCTCCTTATATAGTGCCCTCTCATGGGCCTTTAATCTGTATTAAATCCTAACAGATCTAATCTATTCGTCTGGCCCTGAAGTTCTGGTCCAGGCCCGAAACTTCAGAAAATAACCTTCTATATGAATTTATTTTTGTCCGGAACTTCTGGTCCAATCGGAACTTCCGAAAATAACATTCTATATCGAATTTATTTTGACCCGGAAGTTCCAGTTCCACTCGGAACTTTCGGTTCATCTAGAATTCACCTTTCGGGCAGGCCCAAAATATCCGGTCTAACCGAAACTTTCAGTTCTTCCAGAAACCAAAACTGGTGCTGGCCCGAAACTTCCGGTTGCTCCAGAACCCTGAACTTCCGGCCTTAAGCCAGAACTTTCGGTTCCCCTAGAATTCTCTTGGCATATTTCCATCAATCTCCCAGTTCCACAAAAGTCAATTCTTACAAGATTTAAATCCCATCCCCTTAAGCATGTGACCCGATAGGTTCATATATAAACAGCTGCTACCTAGAAACTTTTTCCGGATCGCAGCTCAATAGTGGTACCTAGTAGCACATACTGACCCCTGAATGCATGCAAAGATCATATCAACTAAACCTTGATATACTCACGCACCAATCCATTTACCACATGATATCAGTCAAGCTCAATGTGAGATTCGTGCCACCCTTGTGATAGCTCGACACTTTACTCGATCAAGTAGTGGATTAATCATGCTTAACTCCTTAATCATAGTGGCATGGCCATGCACTTTCCCAATCCAACTATCTCGAGGGGCCCAGAGACGTCTCTCCCATTATTTAGGAGGGTAAATTCCATCTTGATCGCTCACATCCTAAGACATGTTTCATAACATATCCAAAAGCAATCTTTATAACTACCTAGTTACGAAATAGCGTTTGGAAGCTCCTAAGTGTGTTACTACACATTCTGGAATCAATGACGATCTCAGGTCAAAGGATTCTGCAGGTACACCATTTGAGATGACAACTGATGGCACATCAAGAATAACAATCTCAGCAGTATCTCAAGGTGGGTCTATCCAACACCATGTTATTTGACATGTGTCCACATTACTGATTTGATATCTCCATATCCATGATTAGTGAAACATGATCATCAATCAGACAAATATGCTAATCTATAAATCATCACTGTCCCACATTATGAGATGAGATTAGGGATCATTTAGAATAACATCATTATAAAACAAAGAGTTTTACAAATAAGTCACATACTTGCTGATCAATGTAAAAGTTAATTATTCAAGGAACAAGATAACCAATTATCCAAAATACATCAGCATAGACAAGACTCCTTCTCTCACATACACTAGACTCTATCACACAAGTATCTAATACCCATAGAGTTCAAGTACGTCTCATGCTTGGGCTGCGAGAGAGGTTTCATCAACGGATCGGCAATGTTCGAATCTGGGTACACCTTGCATATATTTACATCACCTCTATCTATGATCTCTCGGATGAGGTGATAGCGCCGTAGTATGTACTTAGACTTCTGGTGCGACCTAGGCTCCTTGGCTTGCGCAATGGCAGCACTATTATCACAATAGAGGTCCACTGGACTAGACGCACTAGGGACAACACCTAGCTCAGAAATAAACTTTTTGATCCAAACAGCCTCCTTTGTAGCTTGAGAAGCTGCAATGTACTCGGCCTCCATTGTTGAATCTATAACTGTTTCTTACTTGGAACTCTTCCAACTCACTGCGCCTCCATTAAGGCAAAACACAAATCTAGCTTACGATCTCGAATCGTCCTTGTCGGTTTGGAAGCAAGCGTCGGTGTAACCATTTATAACGAGCTCCTCCGCACCTTCGTAAACTAGGAACATATCCTTAGTTCTTCTCAAGAACTTGAGGATAGTCTTTACCATCGCCTAGTGACGTTCACACATGTTTGATTGGTATCTGCTCGTAGCACTTAGAGCATAGGAGACATCTAGACGTGTACAAAGCATGGCATACATGATGGACCCGATTGAGGAAGCATACGGGATCACACTCATCTTCTCTAGCTCATCAAGTGTTAATGGACACTGACTCTTGCTGAGAGTAATACAATGTGACATTGGCAAGAAACCTTTCTTGGAATCCTGCATATTGAACCGTTTCAAAACCTTATCAATGTATGTGCTTTGCCTTAATCCAATTAGCCTTCTCGATCTATCTCTATAGATCTTTATGTCCAATATGTATGCTCCCTTTCTAAGATCTTTCATTGAGAAACTTTTTCGCAATGAAGATTTAACAGCATCGAGTATTGGAATATCATTTCCGATCAACAATATGTCATCTATATATAACACCAAAAATACAAGTGTGCTCCCACTAGCCTTTTTGTAAATACAAGGCTCTTCTTCATTCTTGATGAAACCAAGCACTTTGATCACTTCATCAAAACGAAGATTCCAACTCCAAGAAGCTTGCTTCTGCCCATAAATGGACTTTTGAAGCTTACAAATTTTTCTAGCATTTTTTGGATCGACAAAACCTTCAGGCTGTGTCATGTACACATCCTCGCTTAGGTTTCCATTAAGGAAAGCCGTTTTGACATCCATTTGCCATATCTCATAGTCATAATATGCGGTAATTGCTAGGATGATCCGGATAGACTTTAGCATTGCGACGAGCGAAAATATTTCATCATAATTAACACCTTGAATTTGTCTGAAACCTTTCGCCACCAATCGTACCTTATAGATGTGAATATTTCCATCAATGTCTACCTTTTTCTTAAAAATCCATTTACACTCGATAGTTTTGACACCGTCAGGTGGATCGACCAAGTTCCAAACTTGATTTTGTCGTATGGATTCTAAATCGGATCTTATGGCTCCAAGCCATTTCTCAGAGTCTAGTCCCAGCACCGCTTCTGAGTAGGTCTTAGGTTCATCATTATCCAACAATAATATGTCGTGCTGCCCTGTGGTTAGAAACACAAACCTCTCGAGTGCACGACTAACCCTTTCCAATCGACGTGGGGCTGGTGTCTCGACAACAGTTTCTGTAACATCTTGCATATCGAGTTATGGTTCAATAGGAGCTGAAACACTTTCGAGTGGTTCTCGAACTTCTTCGAGTCGCACCATGCTCCCACTAACTCATTTCAAGAGAAACTCTTTCTTAAGAAAAACACCATTCCAGACAGCAAACACTTTGTCTTCTTCCTGGTTATAGAAGTAATATCCTTTGGTTTCCCTAGGATACCCCACAAAGAAGCATTTATCAGATTTAGGAGTGAGCTTATCAGACGTCAAACATTTTACATAGGCCTCACAACCCTATATCTTTAGAAAAGACAATCTAGGATGCTTCCTAGTCAATATCTCATATGGCATCCTCTCTACAGATTTAGATGGAACCCTGTTTAAGGTGAAAGCAGTAGTTTCTAGAGCGTATCCCCAGAAGGTCAATGGAAGATCAGATTGACTCATTATTGACCGGACCATGTCTAACAAAGTTTGGTTCCTCCACTCGGACACCCCATTCCATTGAGGCATACCTGGTGGAATCAGCTGTGGAACAATTCCACATTGCTTTAGATGATCAACAAACTCATGGCTCAAATATTCATCTCCATGATCCAATCACAGAAATTTAATTGTCTTGCCTATATGATTTTGTACCTCATTCCGGAACTCCTTGAACTTTTCAAAGGATTCAGACTTATGCCTCATCAAGTAGATGTAACCAAATCTACTAAAGTCATCGGTAAAAGTAATGAAGTACTGAAAACCACCTCTAGCTGTAGAACTCATTGGTCCACATACATCTGTATGTACAAGGGCCAACAATTTATTTGCCCTCTCACTTTGACCAGTAAAAGGTGTCTTAGTCGTTTCGCCAAGCAAACAAGACTCGCATGTGTCAAATGATTCGAAATCAAATGACTCTAGAAGCCTATCTTAATGGAGCTTCTGCATATGCTTCTCATTTATGTGACCTAGACGACAATGCCAAACATAAGTGGGATTCAAATCATTAAGCCGAGGCTTCTTCGTATTAATGTTATAAACATGTGTATCCTCAAGATTCAGAATATATATTCCATTCATTAATGGACAAGTACCATAGAGCATACCATTCAAAAATATCGAACAACACTTGTTCTTTATTATGAATTCATAACCATCTTCCTCTAAACATAAAGAAGAGATAATGTTTTTACCCAAGGCAGGAATGTAATAACAATTATTCAATTCCAAAACTAATCCTAAGGGTAGCGACAAAGAATAAACGCCGACGGCCAACGTAGCAACTCTTGCACCATTGCCAACACGCACATCCAATTCGCCTCTTGCACACTTCCTTATCCTATTCAGTCCCTACAATGATTTACAAGTATGAATCATTGATCCGGTATCAAATACCCATGAATTACTTAGATGAGTAGTAATATTAATTTCAATAAAATTTATACCTGAAGTAGAAGTCTTACTTCCCTTCTTCTTCCTAAGTTCTTCTAAGTACAACTTACAGTTCCTCCGCCAATGACCACTCTTATGGCAGTGGTGGCAAGTGTCAGAAGTAGCAGGGCCAACCTTGGACTTTTCAACAGGTTTAGACTTGGAGCTCGAGATCTCATCTGAAGCTTTAGCCTTGTCCTTGCATTATCTCTTCTTGCTATCATTCTGAACCATCATCACATGACTAGAGCTTTTCTTAATGCTTTCCTCAGCAGTCTTTAGCATCCCATGTAATTCACCATGCTTTTCACCATGCTGTTCATATGAAAGTTCAAAATGAACGGCTCAAAGCTCGTAGGGAGCGACTGGAGAATCACATCCATAGCCAACTCTTAGCTAAGGGGAAAACCAAGTTTTTTCAGACTCTCAATGTAACCAATCGTCTTAATCACATGTGGATTGACTAGACTGCCTTCTGTCAACCTGCACACAAACAAGGACATTGAGTTGTTGTACCTCTCAGCCCGAGCTTGGTTCTCAAACATGCCTTTGAGTCCCACGATCATATCATAGGCATCCCTGTTCTCATATTACTTCTGAAGCTCAGAGGACATACAGGCAAGCATGAGACAGCTAACATCAATTGAATCATTGGCGTGCTTCTCAGAAGCCCTCCGATCCATGGTAGATGCATTATCAGCTGGTTCATCAGGATGGTGCTCCTCTAGAACATATTCTTTTTATCTTGTTTAAGAATAATTTTTAAGTTTCTATGCCAATCAATAAAGTTTGTTCTAGAAAGCTTTTCTTTTTCAAGAATTGATCGTAAATTAAAACTGGAAGTGTTACTAGCAGTAGGTGCCATGATCTACAACAAAAATTCAAGTTTCAGCACTATGCTATGTGAATCTTCTATCAAATAAAAGATGCTCCACTACATGATATACAATCGTTTTCGCTCTTACGACATGTAGTGGGATAAGATCTATATTCAACTAACTTCTAGTGAGCTTTGGCATCACTGCTAGAAATTTAGTGGCATAGATAAGCAACATTTTGCTAATCACATCCCTATGTGACTCTTGTTCGTTGGGGTGGCATCCAATGCCTCGACGCCCAACTCCATGCCCCAAAGCCCAAAACCATTTTGATAGCTTTGTTAAGCAAACCAATACTATGCTTATGGATGTCCGACATCCACCCTAACTGGTTATGATAAAAGATGGCACCCTGCTTTGGCAGACCTACCATGCAATGATCAAAAACCTTCGTAGGTGCAGCTATTGGAAAGGGCATCACTGAATCTTAATTTTCTGAGGAAACTATTCTAACATGGTAACTGTTGGCGTAATACAGAACTACGCAACAGGTCTAAGTGTTTGAGAACCTCGAAGGGTTTGCTAAGCAAGCTATAGTTTGAATAGTACTCGAGGCCTCCAAATGGATAATAACCTTCGAGCAAGAATAATATTGATTGTACTCCGTTTGTTCGATCCCCCTCCACCCTGCAAGGGGGTATTTATATGTACAATTACTATGGAGTAATACGAAGTTACCCCCTACTTGTAACCGACTATTACAGCATGAATAGTGACTTTATATAGGGGTAGTTTAGTAACCCTCCGTGTGAACAAACCCGGCTTTATGTCTTGTCAGAGGGGATAGGAATACCATGGTTTCGAAGTCCTATGACAGGTGGTCTCGGAGGCTTTGCACATAGCTAGCCGAAGGGGGCTCCGTTAAGAGCTTGAATGGAGCCTTAATTCGTACCTCCGAAGGTGGCTTCGTAAGCACTGTCATCGGAGCCCTGTTAGAGTAAAGCAATTTACCCCAACAGTAGCCCCTCGCACGTAGCCCTTCTACCAAAGGGGTAAAGCGCGCCCTCGACGCATGATAGTTTCTTGTGTCCTCTTTCGGAGCCCAAGGCTTTGAGGCCTAAAACTTCGAAGCCTAAAGCTCTGACTGCCGTTATTAAAAGTGAATCCGCTTCGATCATTAAATGCCTGGCAGGAGCTGATGGGACGCCCTCGGAACTTCAACCGACACCTGGTGCGGCCAACGATCCGAAAACGAACCATCGTGGAACAGGGGTGCGCTGCCCTATTTCACCTTGGCCCTACCTATCATAGACTCCGGAAGGTGCTCGTGGGGTGGTAAAAGATGGCTTCGGGCGGAACGCCACGCTCTTCTTACTACCTATATAAGCTTCTTTGCTCCCCTAGGCTCATTACGCCCTCCAGCATCTGTAGCCCTTGCTCTCGATTTCTCCTCATTCCGAGCCCCTAGCTCTTGCTTTCGGAGCCCTTAGATTTTCTAGCCTTCGTCCCCTTCTTTGCTTAGACTTCAACCCAATTTGTGAAGATGCCGAAGAAAGCTTCAGTGGTGAAAAGCCTCTCTTTGGGCGGAGGGTCCAGCTCCTTGCAGGCCCAGGTAGCGGCAGCGGCGGCGGCGACAGCAAAAATGGTGGCGAAGCACTATGGGCCATTCGACCTTCGACCTCTGTCAGAGAAGTTTGAACAGACCCTAGAGCTAAAGAAGGCGAGGTCTACCTTGGACTCCGCCAACGAGACCTATGCCGGGAAGGTCCTTAAGAAGGTTAACCTCCGCATCGGGAAGAACGACATCATTTCCACTACTCGAGCCGACGAAGCGGTGGTCTTCGAGGCCTTTTTTGAGGCGGGGCTCGGGATCCCTACGGAGATGCTGCTGGGCGAGGTGCTACAGATGTATAATCTAGAGCTCCCCAATTATCTCCGAACACCATGGCCCGGCTGGCCATCTTCGAGTGGGCCATGAGGGCAAAGGTGGCTGTCAGGGCGGCAGAGCGCGTTGTTGGTGTTCTGATCGTAGATGAACAAAGTCAATGCCTCGCCCTAGTTGGGACCTGGGAGAGGTACAACCGGGTATGGGCCTGGCTAGGGACCGATGAGGTGTCGGTGCACCCGAAGCTCCCAGACCCTACCCCTTCAAAGGGGAAGAGGAAGAGGGCCGACGATGACGATGAGCCGTAGGGTTCGTCACCTCAACACCTGCGGGGCCCATCAGGCTCCGGAGGACCACCCGAGCCCCCGCCCGAAGCGCTGGCGATCGTGGTGTCAGAGATTAGCTCTCCGCCGCCATAAAGCTTAGCCCCTGAGGTTAGGGCCGACGATGCCCCTGCAGCAGCTGTGGCAGACCAGGGGGTGGAGGCCCCCATAGAAATCGATTGGGGCGACCTTTTCCTTCCTCCAGGCCTGCCGGATCACTCTCCGATCACCAAGACTAGAGGTAATTAAACACTCTTGTACTTCTTGGCGTCCCTTCGCAAATGCTTAGCTCTTAACTTAACATTTTTTAGCTGATGTCGCAGCCAGCGATGGAGAGGACCTCAACAACCACCAGGACTATGCCGCCGAGGTTGTCAATGAGGCGGGCTCGTCAAGCAGCAGCAGCAGCGAAGGGGGTGAAGAGGGATCCCACTAGGGTTCCTCGACTGATGGAAATGACGGCGAAGACGGCAGTGACGGCGTAGGTGACGAAGCCGCTGTGCCTACCCCTTCGGCTGCTGGCGCCGGAGCATCAGGACGGAGCCCCCCTCCAAAGGGGGCATTAGACAGGGTCCCCCTGCTGCGACCCTTCGTATCGTCAGGGGCACCAGTTGGGAACATGGTGTCCCAATTTTTGCAAGGGAGCGAAGGCCTGTCCAGCACCGACTTGATAGCGGAGATGGCCCGCTACCGCCATGCTGACCTCACCGTAGCCACTGAAGAGGCATTGCTCTAGGTAATGAGGTCGGATAGGGATTCGTTAAGCACTTAACATTATTCTTGTAGTCTTAACTTTTCTTCTTGTGCCACAGTCCTTCGCATTGCTCCACAGGGCCACCTTCGCCGTTGACCGCCAGGAGGACCTCGTGACGAGGGACATTCGCAACCACCGCCGGCAGGCCTCAGAGGCCACCCAGCGTCAACATCAGGCAGAGGTGGCGGCCGAGGGGCTCTGAGCTAAAGCCTAGAGGGAGCGCGAGGCCTGGGTTGCAGTGGCTTCAGAGGCCGAGGCGCTTCACCAGGCCAACAAGTCCTTGGAGGCCGAAGTCAAGCAGCTCCGTGCCGCCAACTTAGCCTTGGAGGCGGAGAAGGCCGAAGCGGAGCGGCTCCACACCGCCAATTTGTCCTTGGAGACAGAGAGGGCCGAGGCCATCAAAGAGGCGGACCAGACCATCTCCACGCTCATGGACATCTTGGGGCGCGCGGGGACCAAGTGCCGGACCCCCAGCTTTGATGCAAGGGACCCTGTGCGTCATCGCCTCGGCTTCCTTTGCACCGCCGCCCGCATAACGAAGGACACCTTGGTGGGCTTCGCGCAGACGGCAGGCAGGGTCACTGGCCAAGGGGTCCTCTGGCTACTTCATGAGGCCGAGTGCCAACATCTTGCGGCGGCGACCTCCGATGGCAAGGTGGAGTTCGGAGGTCCTCGCTTGGTTGCATCGGCTCCGGAGGTTGCTATGGCGTGGCGTCCACTCCAAGAGCACTGGAAGGCCCAAGCACGGGAGGCAGCCATTAAGCTCCAGCAGGCCATTCGTCACCGTCGCGCAGGGCAATATTCTCCGCCTGCTGGAGCGAACCCTCCTCCTCCGAAGGTGTAAATTTTAGCCCCCCTCCCGCTGTAATACTTAGCAGCATTTGTAATATAACTTCGCATCAAGTATGCTTAATGAAATACGGGGGTATTTTGGATTCAGGCTCGAGACATGAATGCCGCAATTGATGTCAAGGTACTCGAGGCTTCAGAGGCACTTCGTCAATAATGGGTAGAGTACAAAGTATCTAGGTCTGAAAGCCGCCCTTGATTCATAATACCACGTGGCCCTACCAGCAAAGTAGTTCCCAAAGTGGCCCAAGAGTTACTAACCTCAGTTAAGACCGAGCCCCTTGGCAGCTCTTCCTCATCTCTAAGCCTAAGTGTTTTCAAAGTTGTCCCTGCAGGCGAGAGGGTTCAGCCTTCGCACGCGCCTACTACGGACAACGACGAAGCCTTGGACTTCTCGGCTTTTGATGCGGAGGCACTTGCGACTCGAACTTGGGCCGACCTGTAGGAAGAGCGAAGGGTTTCCCGGGCAGCGAAGCATGGCCGGTCTCAGTCCGGTGAGGGTTCATCGAGCTGCGGTGGACCTCGTCGCAAGAAAAGTAGTAAGAAGCGGGGGTCAACCTTTTCGGCAACACGGGCCCGCTGGCTGTTAGGTTTTGATAGTGTTTTTTCGTGAAGCAAGTATTCGAAGTGTATTAATGTACTTTGCAGTTGTACTTATGATATCAATTTTTTTAATGAAATTTATCATTGTCTGGGCTTCGCAGTTATGCCCTGTTTTGTGTGCTTCGTTTAATTATGTACTTCGTTCAACTATGCCGAAGCACGTCTTGGCTGCATGCATAGGTGCCAGTTCCCCCCATTGCACGTAGCGGCTACGAAGCACGCTATGTAGCCGTTGTGCGCAGTATTTTCATGGAAGAGCATGTTGTGTATGCACAAGGGTGTGCTTCGAATGATAGGCTTCAAACGTAGGGTCGCTTTGGACCAATTTAGATGCTTCGAGTGTTTACACTCGTAATCCTTTTGTTTATACCGCTTTGGGCCCTGTGGCACTTTGCAGCGGTAACGGTGGAGCAGATCACACCGAGATTTTTTAGGGTCCTGAACGGAGCCTAAAGTCAGTGCCGTTAGCTATACTTCGAGGAGCGACCCTCGAACATTGAGCTTCGGGCTTCACGGTGGTGTGCGAGGCACACTTTTGCGTGTTAGACTTGGTTTGTCTCGCACCGAGCCGGTGGCATCAGGTAGCGGAATATAATTTATGCGGCGCTCTTGTTTGTGAAATGGCCTCGTTGAAGGTTTATTCGAAGAAGCTTCGCATAATACTTAAAATAATCAGGCATAGTATCGCCGGAGGTGTTCAGAATGCCAGCTATGCTTCAACTCCTCCCCTTCTAGGGTACTCAGCTTGAATGATCCTGGCCGATTAGAACGAAGTATGATGTAGGGGCCTTCCTATTTATTGATCAACTTGCTAGGAGCTAGGACAGCTCGGAGTACTAGGTGACCTGGCAATAAGGGATTTGGCTTCACCTTTGGGTCGAACCATGTCTTCGTCTGAGCTTTGTACTTCATCAGATTCGCCACGGCTCAGAGGCGTGTCTCTTCAGACAAATCGAGTGAAACTTTACGCTCATTGCTGGCTTTGGGTAACATTGTCCGTAGGGAGCCCCCCTTTAGCTCCGTTAGGTTCATAGCCTCATCACCGAACAGCACCCAGAATGGAGTAAACCCCGTTGACCTCGACTGAGTAGTCCGAATGGACCACAAGATCTTTGGCAATTCATCTACCCATAGCCCCTTTGCGAGGCCCACGATCCAGCGATTGAGGTCTGCCAAAATATTACCGTTGGCTCGTTCAACGGCTCCGTTGGACTGAGGGTGTCTAACAGCGGTGAAGCATAATTCAATGCCTAGGCCTTTGCAGAATTCCCTGAATGGCTCCGCATCAAACTGAGTACCGTTGTCGATGGTGAGCTGCTTTGGTACTCTGAACCTGCAAATTATACTTTGCTAGAAAAATTTCTGGACATTCTTTATAGTAATAGCGGTGAGGGGCTCGGCTTCGACCCACTTCGAGAAGTATTCGACCGCTACAACCGCGAACTTTAAGTTCCTCTGGCATACAGGAAAGGCCCGATGAGGTCCATACCCTACCAAGCTAACGGCCACACAGGCGCGATGACTTGTAGCGGGGTCGGCGGTTGATGGCTTCATCTTCCCATCCATTGACAACCTTAACATGTGTGGACAAGGGCTTCGGCGTCGGCCATTATTGTGGGCCAATATAGTCCTTGACGAAGTGTCTTCCTAGCCAACGCTCGGGGGGCTAGATGGCTCCCGCAGAGGCCTTCGTGGATGTCACGGAGCAGTTCCTAGCCTTCGGAGGCGGGAATGCAACGCAGCAGCGGAGCACACACGCCAGACTTGTATAGCGAGCCCCCTATGACATGGTAGTTGCGAATCCTACGTTTGAGCCTTGCGGAGTCAGGTCCGTCAGGATCAACGCCTTCACCAAGCAGCCTGGACATGATAGGGCTCCGCCAGTCTTCATCTACGCAGCGTACTTCGACCGCTGTTGGCTTCGTTGCTGACGGAGTGTGAATTTCTTCATAGAACGCTTCGGCTGGGATTTCTTGGCCTCTAGTAGCTGCTTTGGCGAGGGCGTCTGCTTGATGATTCTCGCCCCTCAGAATACTTCTGATGAAAATGCCCTTGAAAGCTAGCTTCGCCTTGCGGACCTCCGCCAAGTACTGGGCGAGGTCCCGGTGCTGAGCTTAAAAACTTTTATCTATATGGCCAGCTATAATTTGGGAATTAGTTTTTACAAGCACTCTAGCGGCGCCTAATGCCCTTGCTTTCCAGAGGCCTAACAAGATGCCTTCGTACTCGACAACATTATTTGTAGCCTTAAAATTTAACCTAGCAAAATACGAATCCCTCTGGCCGGAGGGTGAAATAATTACAACTCCTGTACTGGCACCGGTGGCCTGATAGGCTCCGTTGGAATAAATAGTCCAAATACCTTCACCGGGAGTTTCGGGGGACCAGATCGCCGAGGGAGTCCATTCTGCGATGAAGCCCGCAATCACTTGTGACTTAATCGTGGTCCGCATAGTAAAGTTTATTTTGAAGGGTGCCAGCTCGACCGCCCACTTGCCGATTCTACCTATAGAATCTTTATTTTGGAGCATATCTCTAAGTGGGTAAGACGTCGGCACAATAATATTGTGTGAGAAAAAATAATGCCTCAACTTTCTCGAAGCCACGACCAAGGAGTACGTCATTTTCTTGAGCTTGGTGTATCTCATCTTGGCTCCGGACAGGGCTTCAGAGACAAAATAAACTGGTCTCTGAGCAAGCTTCCCCTCGAAGTCTCCCTCACGAACAAGGACCGCACTGATGGTGGAGGCCGTAGCCGCGAGGTATAGCAACAATGTTTCTTCTGGCAGCGGAGTCATGAGTGTCTCCATGTTAGCGAGGTACTCCTTGATTTCATCAAAGCTTCGTTGGCACTCTGACGTCCATGCAAAGTCATCCGTCCCCTTCAGCGACTTGAATATTGGCAAGCATCATTTGGCGGAGCGCGCAAGAAAGCGGCTGAGGGCTACGAGGCGGCCTGCCAGCTTCTGGACCTGCTTTAAATTTTTGGGCGGAGCCATGCACCGAAGCGTGCTAATTTAGGTGGGACTGGCTTCGATACCACGACTCGAAACCAAGTACCCAAGTAATTTACCAGCGTGAGCCCCGAAGATACATTTATCGGGGTTCAGGTGGACCCCTACTGAGCGGAGGCTTTCAAAGGTCTCCGCTAGGTCTACGCTATGCTCGTGCTTTCTAGCACTTTTTATTATAATATCATCCATGTAGGCCTCGACATTTCTGTCTAACTGGTGCCCGAGAGCCTTGGAGATTAGCCTAGAAAAGGTGACTCTGGCATTCCTTAAGCCGAAGGGCATTCGCACATAACAATAGACTCCCGATGGAGTAACGAAGCTTGTTTTGTCTTCGTCTTCATGCTTTAACCAGACCTGATGATAGCCAGAGTATGCATCAAGAAAGCTTAGCAGCTCGGAGCCTGCAGTGGCGTCGACAAGTTGATCAATGCGAGGCATAGGGTAGGGGTCACGGGGGCATGCTTTATTCAACGAAGTGAAGTCAATACACACGCGCCACTTCCCCATGTTCTTTTTCTTTACAAAGACAGGGTTCGATAGCCACTCCGTGTGGCTAACCTCCCGTATAACCCCTGCCCAAAGTAGCTTCTCTACTTCGGCCTTCGCCAAGTCCGCGCGCTCGGTAGACAGCTTCCGTAGCCCTTGACGCACTGGCCTCGCCTTGGGGTTGACCAACAAGGAGTGCTCGATGACACTTTGATCGACCCCGGGTATGTCTTCATCTGACTATGCGAAGACGTCGAGGTTACTTCGGATCACCCCTTCCAGCGAAGCCATGTCTTCTGGGTCCAATCCTCCTCCGAACTGGATGGGGTACTCAAGACCCCCCTCGACGAAAACCTTCGTGACAACTTCTCCGTCGAGACGTGGTTTGAATGCAGGGCTCCTGGCGTGGCCATGGACTTCATCTTGAGGCTGCACATTATGCACCTGGTGAGGTTCGAAGGGGGCAGTATGGCCATATTCCACCCTCCGGGCCACACTCTGGTCACCTAACACCATAAGGACTCTGCCCTGTGTCGGCAACTTTAGGCACAAGTAGTTGTGATGCGCAATAGCTCTGAACTGATTCAGGGTCCCCCTTCCAAAGATGGCATTGTAGGCGTACGAGGCATTAATGACGTCGAAGATGACTTTCTCCGAGCGTGAGAGGCTACCTTCACCGAAGGTGACTTGGAGGCCGATCTATCCCACCGCCTCGAGAGAGGGGGCCCGTGAAGCCTTGCAGGGGCCTTGTAGCTGGGAGAAGATGCATGTGGGGGATGCAAAGTTGGTCGAAGGCATGCGCGAAGATGATATCCACTGAGCTCCCTTTGTCAATGAGCACTCGGTGAACCTCGGTGCCCATGATGTCGGCGGAGATGACAAGGGGGTCCGCATGTGGGAACTTGATCCCCATGGCATCTTCGACTGAAAAGGAGATGGGCACGTGGACCCATTCTGGCATTGCGGAGGCGGACGCCGAAGTTCGAATGTACCCCACTTTGCGGATATAATCTCGGCGCTGTCGCCTAGATAGATTGCCCTACTGCTGGCTTCGCGCCAGCCCCCCGTCCTTTTCCTTGAGCTTGCTGAAACTTCGGAGCCCTTGGCTCGGAGATGTTCAGCACTTCGCTGCGAAAGTGCTTACGACTTCGCTGAGATAGCGAAGACGGATGCTCTGCAAAAGCAGGCTTCGGGGACCTTGAGGCTTGGACTTTGGGGGTCTAGACTTGGGCGACAGCGGTAATTCTTCAGAGCTGGCCTTCTTTAGAGCGAGCGTACTCCTCGAAGTACGTCATGAGTTGGGCCATCGAGGATATGGGCTTCCTATGAAGCTTGTCCAGGAGGCCCGCATTGGTTACCCCTTCATGAGCAACGTCCACAACGAATGAAGTGGAGAGGCATTTTATCTGGGACTTCGTGAAGGCGAAGAGCTGTGAATATTGCCGCAGTGTCTCCCACGATTGCTGCTTCACTTGGAACAGGCTACCGATTGACATGGGGCTATGAAGGTTCATTGAAAGTTATTGGTGAATTTCTTGCACAGGTGATCCCACGATCTTATGGAGCCAGGCTTTAGGGACCAGAACCAGCGGAGGGCTATCCCTCTGAGGGCCAGGGGAAAACACTTCGCCATGATGTCCCTTTCACCTCCGCTGGCCTCGATAGCGAGGGCGTACGAGCGAGCAAACTCGTTAGGGTCCGAGTCCCCGGTGTACTTGGGGAGATTTGCTACCTGGAACTTTGAGTGGAAGTGAACCATCTGCAGATCCAGATGCAGCGGTGACCCTTCGTCAAAGGAGGCGTTCTGCCTTCGCTTTTGGGGCTCTTGATCACCATGGTCACTCACGGTCATGGTGGCTGGTGCCCTTGAAGGGTTGTCGATAGTGCGGACTTAGTTGGCCGCATTCTGCCTCTACCTCATGACTTCGGCATGGAGTGAGGCCAGCTCGAAGGCCTGCTCGTTCTCAAGGGCTCCGCTTCCCCCGGAGTCTAGCTCTAGATCCTGCGACCGAACATAATCGGTCCGCAGCGCTCTCGAGGGCGAAGGTCTCCCTCCTGGGGGTTCCGCACCTCCTGATAGGTCGGACGCAAGCGGTCCGATGGCAAGGGCTCTAGGCATGAGATCCAGAGCGAGCTCTCCGTCCCTCGGAAGGGTGCCTTCCGCTGGAAGACCGGTGTCCAGCTCCGCAATATCTGGGTGGACAGTTGCGTTGCGAGGGCCAGTGGTAAGCTCCGTGGCCCTCGAGGCTGAAGCTACTACTGGGGGCCTCTTCGTCTGATCAACCTCGCATGCCAGATTCTGGAGGCGAGACTTCTTGGTGTGTTGAGGCCTACGCTACTCGAGAAGACCTCCGAGTAGGGGCTACGCTCTTGCTTTTCTTCGGAGGCATGGTCCAAAGGCTGGTGGTAGAGAGGCTAGTTTTTGGACTAAGCTCCCCACGGACGGCGCCAACTGTTGGCATAATACAGAACTACGCAACAGGTTTAAGCGTTTGAGAACCTCAAAGGGTTCGCTATGCAAGTTATAGTTCAAACAGTACTCGAGGCCTCCTAATAGATAATAACCTTCGAGCAAGAATAATATTGATTGTACTCCGTTTGTTCGATCCCCCTCCACCCTGCAACAGGGGGTATTTATAGGTACAATTACCATAGGATAATACGAAGTTACCCTCTACTTGTAACCGACTATTACAACATGAATAGTGACTTTACATAGGGGTAGTTTAGTAACCCTCCGTGTGAACAAACCCGGCTTTATGTCTTGTCGGAGGGGATAGGAATACCACGGTTTCAAAGTCCTGCGACAGGTGGTCTCGGAGGCTTTGCACATAGCAAGCCGAAGGGGGCTCCGTTAAGAGCTTGAATGGAGCCTTAATTCGTACCTCCGAAGGTGGCTTCGCAATCACTGTCATCGAAGCCCTGTTAGAGTAAAGCAATTTACTCCAATAGTAATGATGCCTACCGCACATAGAACATGAAAGAATAGTATGATACAAACATAAGTAAACATCACAGGCAATCACAAGTAAACATAGTATGGCCCTTCTCATATAGTGATCTCCATCTCCATGGTTCCTATCCTTCGGGTCATCACGCTTCAAGCCTCCATGATCTTGTATGAGTCTATTACATCTAATAGACTATACAAATTACATGAGAAGAAGCATCACATATCGACACGTAGGTCGTACAACAATAGACCAGCCATGGGCTGTAATTAACCATGACACACAGGCCATGAAAATTACACATATGCATCATATACATCACAAGGCCATACCAGTCACAACATTCTCTGCAAAAATAAGTTTGGCATCAAATCTATGCGTGAATGAAAAGTGGATCCGGAACTTCTACCTCAAGGACCAGAACTTCCAGAATCACCCCTCTGCATCGAATTTATTTTGGCCTGGAACTTCCGACTCAAGGCCTGGAACTTCCAAAAATAACCTTCTGTACGGAATTTATTTCTACTCGGAACATCTGGTCCAACCGGAACTTCCAAACCCGGAACTTCCGGTCCAACCGGAACTTCTAAAAATAACATTCTGTAATGGGATTATTCCAGACCGAAAGTTTCGGCTGGTGCCCTAAACTTCCAAAAATTCGATGCGAGAACAATAGATCTAAACTATTTCCACCACATATCACCAATATGCGTATGATCTAGATCAAACACTTGAGGAGTCATGGTATGAACCATGAGGTGATGAGTGCTTGTCAACCGGATGATGAAGATTGGACGGTGAGGATGAAGGAGGAAAGGATGAGAAGACTCGACCGTGATGGAGCTGTCGTGCGACTCAGGTACACGAATGGGCGTCGGCCGGGCAGAGGGGTCGCGGAGGCGTCCGGTCCAATCCGGGTGCGTGAAGCTGAAGCGGTGAGGGTTGATCCGGTGTGGTGCTGATCGGCGCAACTCAGGTACACGGCGGTCCGACCGCGGAGCTGAAGAGGAGCGGCCGGGTCGGATTGGCCCAATCCGAGTGCGCGGTCGGGGGCACCGGACGCTTTGACGGTTTGGGCTCAAAACCGTCATCTCAAA